>JAGKTI010010713.1:0-27903 GCA_018397915.1 Birgus latro
CACACACACACACACACACACACACACACACACACACACACACACTGTTGAGGGGTCAGAAAGACAACACACAGATCACCTCACTCAGCGCTGGCTACCCTTGGCCACAACTGGCCGTACCTAAATAGTATCTTTATATGAGTGAAGTTATGTACTAGGTTAAACAAAATGGTTTTCTAACATAGCAGAGCAAGTTTAAGCAAAAGTGTTGTCCAAATAACAGGATACAGCCAATTAGTGCTGGAATGCGCTGATCAAGCGTCATCAGCTGTTTTGTCTACCTAAGGCGAGTACCAAAGAGATGCATACTTGTATGTAGAATTTTTTGTCTCAGTTGTACCACAAGATGACAACCATATTTAGTAAAGCGAATATGGAAGGAATTAAGAAAAGTGATAAAGGTAGAAAACAGGATGATTTCTGCCAGGAACTGGTTGAAATAGAAACATAGCAAACTAGTAGAGAGGATGAACAAATTGGAAAAGGCATTTCAGAGTGAAATGGATGAAATTAAGAGCAACTGCGCGTGCAGAAGGAGGAAAATTAAAAATTAGTAAAGAAATTAAACAAAATAGACACAGCAATAGATGAGCTGTCAGTTGAGGTGGGTTCACTAAGAACAGTGGTTCCCAACCTAGGGGTTAATTACCCCCCTGGGGTAAAATGAGTTTTTTGGGGGTAATGGAGAGTTGACAGAAAAAAAGTCAAGGAATTCGGGGAACTGAGAAAATCCGACGCCTGACAGCAGGATAACCTATTGTATGATGCATATAATATTATATAAATCACCAAATATATATTTCACTGACTGAGTGTGATTGCGTTCTTGATGATGATGATGTGAAATATTCAAAGACAATAAACTAAAAAACATATCTAGGGTATTAATCTACGTAATGAATATGAGTATTGACACCGTTTTGTAACTGGGGGTAACAGGCTTGATGTACCACGATGAATTGGGTAACGAGTCAAAAAAGGTTGGACACTACTGACTTAGAAGGAAGATTAGTGAAATGGCAAGTACAGCTGTCAACCATGAGCTAACTTGAAAATTTTAGTGCAATTTCCATACAGTTTTAGAGTTTTAGTGTCCACAGTACTGTGCAACAGTCATTCCTCTTGTTATGCTGCGTGTTCACAGCTCATCTCCTTGTTCTCTGTACACGAGCACTGGGACCGCGGTTCCCTTCAAGACCGGTTCTAGAGCTTGCAACTAGAGGAACAGAGCATAAAAACTCGGGCTGACCAACCTTACACGTGTATTACCATAAAGACTTACAATGCCAGACACAATAAAATACACAAATAAAACACACTGTCTGATACACAGGGGATCCGGGTTGGGCTGCTAGTAGCTGGGCAGCTGCAGGTGTCATCCAGGTGTGGGAGGGGTTCCGTCAGGCATGCTCTCCCACAGGAGGCATGGGACCGCCATCGGGGGCCGGGTCGTCGAAGGTGGGCTGCTGGGCAGTGTAAAGAGAGGCCTTTTGCTGGTGGGGCCTTGATGAGTGGCTCAGCCCTCGGGACTGGGGCTGAACAGGGAGAGCAGGCGCACTTCCCTGCACCTACTCCTGAGGGAGGACTGCTCGGCGATGGAGCTGGGGAGGGCTCGTCCTGGGGTCCTGGGGCCATCCCTGGGTGGCTGGGGCTGCAGCTTCTCTCGGGTCATGAGGCCGCCAGTGGCTGCCTGCAGCGTCTCCTCCTCTGAGAGTCCAACACTGAGGGGCGACCTGGGGGCATTGCCTGCAGAGAGTGAATCCCTAGGCTCACAATGGGGCCACTCCAGATCCTCTCCAGCTGCTCCTCCACTGGCTCTACAGCTCTGTAGTGAGAGAGAGAGAGGGGTGTCCCACTCGGCCTCTGGAAGAGTGAGGCGAGCAAGGGATGGGAGGTGAGGGACGTACAGTGGCCGTTCCCTCCCCGGCGTAGACGGTGGCCGTAGCAGCGGTCCTGCTCCCAACAGTGGCTGCAGATAAAGGACATACAGTGGCTGCTCCCTCCCCGGCGTCGACGGTGGCCATTGCCGCAGTTCTGCTTGTGCCAGTGGGCGTGGCAGATTCTTTCCTGGCGTGTACAGTGGCCGTCGCCATGGCTCTGCCTTCCCCTGGGACAAAAGGTGAGGGACGTACAGGGGCTGTTCCCTCTTCAGTGCGTACAGTGGCCGTCGCTGAGGTCCTGCTCCCAGTGGAGGCTGCGGATGAGGGATGTACAGTGGCCGTTCTCTCCCCAGCAAGTACAGTGGCTGTCGCCTGGGTTCTCCAGGGGGTAGTAGATGAGAGACGTACAGTGGCTCTTCTCTCCCCGGTGCGTACAGTGGCCGTTGCCTGGGTTCTACCTTGGACTGTTGAGTAACAAGTCTCACCCCAATCCTGGCGCGTGCTGGTGTGGCCCGAGAGTACGACAGAGGGACTGTGTATCTTCCGCAAGGTCTGATGAGGGGAAGAGGGGCGCATGGTGGTGAGGGACATAATCCCGTCTGGCCCGGGCTCTGTATGCATCTCCCTGTGGTCCCTCCTTGGGGTGGGTATTTCCTCATCTCCGCACACATCCCTGTGGTCTCCCCTTGGGGTGGGTATATCACCACCATCGCAGGGGGGAAAAGTCACGTCCCTGTGGCTGGAGGTGGTAGGTTTGGAGGAGGCAGTGCTGTGGATTGGCGTGAGGTGGTGGAGGAGGGTGTTTCTGTGGTGGGTGATCCGGCTCGGCTGCTGGTGCAAGTTGTAAGTTATGTGGAGGGTGGTGTGTGGGTAACTTCACAGGAGGCGGAGGAAGTGGGGCGTTCCTCAGAGGTGGTGATGTTTCCCCTGGTCAGGGATCCAGATTGCTAGTTTGGCATTCATTTCTGGAAACACGGAGCATGGTGAGTGATCATTGGCTCCAGGTTGAATGCTGGCGATGGGTGAGGTGAGCAGGGTTTTATGAGGTCGCTGGGAACAGGTGTTAATCCTCGTCCTGGTGGGTTGGGCCACTGAAAGTTTCCACTGCACCTGGTGTATTCTTAGGGTTATGGGGGAGGTGTTGGGTGTGGGGGAGGTGGAGGTGGGTGGAATAGGTGGTGCTGGGGACATTGGGGGTGTAGGTGAGGGTGTGGATGCGTATCTAACTGTTGGGCGAGAGAGTCGGCCGGATCTGGTATTGGTGGTGGTGAAGACAGGTATTGGTGGCGAGGAGCTGGAGCTACTTGGTGCAGTGGGCGGTTGGGTGTGGGCGGTTCTCCGTTTGGGTGGTGGAGTTCTTGTACTCTCGGGCCAGACCAGCACTCGCCAGGATCAGGGTGGGGCCTGTTACTTAACAGTCCAAGGTAGAACCCAGGTGATGGCCACAGTACGTGCCGGGGAAAGAACGGCCTCTGGACGTCTCTCATCTACTACTCCCTACAGAACCCAGGCAATGCCCACTGTACACTCCAGGGAGGGAACAGCCACTGTACATCCCTCATCTGCAGCCTCCACTGGGAGCAGGACGTCAGCGACGGCCAGTGTATGCGCTGAGGATGGAAAGGCCACTCTACATCCCTCACCTGTTGTCCCAGGGCAAGGCAGAACCACGGCGACGGCCACTGTACGCACCGGAGAAGAATCTACTGCACCCACTGGCACAAGCAGAACCGCGGCAATGGCAACTGTCCGCGCCAGGGAGGGAACAGCCACTGTATGTCCCTCATCTGCAGCCTCCACTGGGAGCAGGACCTTGGCGACGGCCACTGTACACGCCAAAGAGGGAATGGCCACTGTACATCCCTCATCTGTTGTCCCAGGACAAGGCAGAACCACGGCGATGGCCACTGTACGCACCGGAGAAGAATCTGCCATGCCCACTGGCACAAGCAGAATCCAGGCAAAGGCCACTGTATGTTCCGGGAAAGAATCTGCTGCACCCACCGGCACAAGCAGAACCCAGGTGACGGCCACTGTACGCGCTGAAGAGGGAACGGCCATGTATGTCCCTCACCTGTTGTCCCAGGGCAAAGCAAAGCCATGGCGACGGCCACTGTACGTGCCAGGGAAGAATCTGTCGCGTCTACCGGCACAAGCATAACCGCAGCGACGGCCACCATCCGCGCCGGGGAGGGAGCAACCACTGTACATCCCTCATCTGCAGCCACTGTTGAGAGCAGGACCATGGCAATGGCCACCATCCGCACCGGGGAGGGAACAGCCACTGTACGTCCTTCACCTGCCATCCCTTGCTTGCCTCACTCTTCCAGAGGCTCAGTGGGACACCCTCTTTCTCTTGCTACAGAGCCATAGAGCCAGTGGAGGAGCAGCTGGAGAGGATCTGGAGTGGCCGTTTTGTGAGCCTGGGGATTTGCTCTCTGCAGGCAGTGCTCCCACGTCTCCCCTTGCTGTCGGACTCTCGGAGGAGGAGATGCTGCAGGCAGCTCCTGGCGGCCTCACGATCCAAGAGAAGCCACAGCCCCCAGCCTCCCAGGGATGGCCCCAGGACCCCAGGACGAGACCTCCCCAGCCCCACAGCCGAGCATCCCCCAGGAATAGGTGCAGGGAAGTACGCCTGCTCTCCCTGTTCAGCCCCAGTCCAGAGGGCCTAGCCACTCGTCAAGGCCCCACCAGGAAAAGACCTCTCTCTACACTGCCCAGCAGCCCACCTTCGACGACCCGGCCCCTGATGGCGGTCCCGTGCCTCCTGTGGGAGACCCTGCCAGACAGGACCCCTCCCACACCTGGGCGACACACTCATCCAGGCTAGGTGACTCGTCACCGCTGCCTACCAGGAGGCCAACACAGCCATCCGCAAACAACACACCTTTAACACCTTGTTGAGGATACTCCCCAGCACCATAAGGGAACACTTCACGATCTATGACCCGACGGGAGACCTCGACAAAGACGTCCAGCTGGTTAGACGCCTTCTAGCCACCCACACAGCCCCACAACACATCGGCATAGCCAGCAAATTCCCAACACAGAGGGCGCCGCACCCCAAACCACGGACGCCATTCACCCACACAAGTCCTTCAACAACAACACCCACTATACCCAGGGCACTCCTTACCAAAAGGCACTCCGCCCCTAAAGAAAATAAAAATCTCATCTCGATCAACCCATGGGAATTCTCCGCCTGTAGCCACCAATGCCTCATTCATGACATACGTGAACAGCTAAAAGCTGCCCAGCACAGTCCAGCCACCCAAGGGTGCTGCAATGTCTTCTCCCTGGATGACGAGTACACCGAGGACAACATCTCACCCACCAACTAACACCGACCCCGGGGAAGTGGAGCCCGAAGGAGAAGCCGCTCCACAACAGCTGGCTTTTAGGACCGCCCCCACACCTCCCCATGGTGGCAGGGGCCATCTCACAAAAAGACTGCCCCCCAGTCTACGACAAGATGAGACTGAATGGGGGTAGAAGCGAGGCTACTGGTCGACACCGGAGTGGCCAGATCCTGCCTCTATACCCACTACTCCCGTCACACCTCAGCGTTCGGCCCGCTTCTACCCACCTCAGCTCATCTCGTAGATGCAGGAGATGGCCCCCTGCCAATACGTGGGGAAAGCCGGGCCCTGCGCACCTTCCTGTGGTCTCCCCTTGAGTTGGTATTTCACCTCTTATATCTAGTTTCCCACATGAGTTAGTTGGATTGCATGTAGTCATGATATTTGGTTTAGCAAGATACTCAAAAAATAGCTGTTACTTTTAACCACTAAAACTAATGTGAGATGATGAAAAACGAATAGGAACAGTTTTTCAAATGTACATGTTTACAAACCCACTGACTTTCAGTAGACATTTGTTCTTGCGGTCTTTGGATTTTTTTACCATATAATAGTGTTTTTAACTAAGGTTTTATAATAGCCTGGAACTCCTTCAGTTACAAATAGCTAATTTTAAAAATCAAGCCAATTGGCCAAAAATAATTTTATTTTGGAATTACAGCCTTAAAAACCTTCAGTATTGCTGTTGAGATTTCTTAGTCTTATCCTTTCCCTACTTCTGTTTTGGGTTGATGTTAGGTCAGTCTTCCCTCTGATTAGGGTTCTGGAGAGTTTTACATCCGGATGCCATTCTTGGAGCCAAAAAAAGAATCCTGGTTCTGAAATTGGATACTTATTTAACTGTTAAATATAGCCCTGAACACCTTCAGTGCCAGTTACTGTAAATACTATAATTATTATTATATTGATCATTGTTATTTTTTTTTTTAGTTAGTACAAATCATCTCAACGGGGTGAATTTCTGTGTCCAAGATATAAGTGTATTAGAAATGCCATAAAAACTGGGTGTATTCTACCATACTTTCCCTAAGCCGGTACAGAGACAGATTGTGATTCAGTAAAACCTTGTGTTAACCCATTTCCGGCTAACCCAGAATCTATTGTATTTAGTGTTGTTTTATTTGTCTCTGGGAAGATATTTGTAATACATGTGTGTAACAGTCCACTGCCTTGTTTTTGTGCCCAGTCCTTTCCTTAGAAATGCTGACTCGGTCTTGAAAAGGAACCTGCTGTAAGTCTGCGTATTTGACGGGATGAGAAGTCGCCCCTCAAAAGCGCGACAGGTAGTAAATTCACCTCTCGCCTACGTGTATAAGGGACAAGTAGTCGACCCTCAAATACGTTTCATAACAGAAAGAAACAGAGATGAATTAGGTGAGGTACAAGAAAACAAAAATAGTGAAACAAAATTTTTGCAGGCAAAGAAAATGTAAATATTCTATCTAGTTATCTATCTATTGTCAGACGCCTTAATCCCGTAAGGGGTGGCCCCAGACAAATCGCCTCCATGTTGCCTTGTCCCCTATCATGTCATTGCCCTGCTTCCAGCTCACACACCCCTTTCTTACATACCTCTCCACACCATCCCTCCATCTCATCCTTGGCTTTCCCCTCCCTCTCCCCCCCTCCACCTCACTCACATTCTCCTCGTCAGTCTCTCACTCTCCATCCTCTCCACATGGCCAAACCATCTCAGTGTATTTCTCCTAACGCTTCCTATCATATTCACATCCACACCACAATGCTCCTTCACTTCCTCATTTGTCAGTCTGTCTCTCCATCAGACTCAACATGCTCCTCTCAAATAAATCATTTCCACTGCTCTCACTCTTGACTTCTGTCCTTCAACAAGGTCCAAGTTTCACTTCCACATGTTAGAGCTGGTATCACAATACTGTCATGTACTAGTAGCTCTCTCACTTCCATGCTCACTTCCATGTTTCTTATCACTGCTTTCAAGGAACCAGTAACCTTTCTTCCTTGTCGTATCCTTTCAAGTACTTCACCCTCTAAACTCCCATCCATGCTCACCACACTACCCAAGTACTTAAACGCACTCACGTTTCCCATTTCCTCCTCATCCAGCCTCACTGTACATTCACTGACTTCACTTCTCTCGAAGACCATAACTTTACTCTTCCCTACATTCACCTTTAGATTCCGTTTCTTACACACTCTCCCAAACTCATTCACCAACCCTTGCAGCTCCCCTTTGTCTTCACTTAACAGCACAGTATCATCTTCAAACAGCAGTACAAGGACTTTCCAAAAACTGTCCTCTCTCATTATGGCTGTTTCAACATCCACTGCCCTACCTTGTATATCTTTTATAACCCCATCCATATACAAACTGAACAACCATGGAGACATGACACATCCCTGTTTCAATCCAACCTCCAAATAGAAAAATTCACTCAGTTCACTATCCACACGCACTGCAGCCTTAGCACCCTCATACATACTCCTCATGGCCTTCAGCAATTTCCCATTTGCTTCATACATTCTTAATACTTTCCACAATCCTTGTCTATCTACCCTGTCATATGCTTTCTCCAAATCCATGAAGGCCGCATACAACTTCTTTCCCTTCTCTAGAAACTTTTCCACTAAAGCTCTAAGAATTAATATCTGATCAACACAACCTCTTCCCTTCCTAAAACCTCCCTGTTCTTCTCCAACAAATTCCTCTGTTATCTCCCTAACTCTGTCAGTAAGTATTGTACCATATACTTTTCCTATTACACTAAGAAGACAAATGTCCCTTTGATTTACCACACACTTCTTTTTCCCCTTTTCCTTTGTACAGAGGAATAATTATACCTGACTTCCAATCCTCCGGGACTCATTTCCACAGCTCTCACTCTTGACTTCTCTCTCTCCAACAAGGTCCAAGCTTCACTTCCATGCGTTAGAGTTGGTATCACAATACTGTCATGTAGTAGCTTTTTCACTTCCATGCTCACTTCCTTGTTTCTTCTCACTGGTTTCAGGGACCAACAAACTTTCTTCTTTGTTGTACCCTTTCAAGCACTTCACCCTCTAAACTTCCATCCTTACTCATCACACTACCCAAGTACTTAAACACTCACATTTAACATTTCCTCCTCATCCAGCCTCACTGTACATTAACTAACTTCACTTCTCTCGAAGACCATAACTTTACTCTCCCCTACATTCACCTTTAGATTCCGTTTCTTACACTCTCCCAAACTCATTCACCGAGCCTTGCAGCTCCCCTTCGTCTTCACTTAACAGCACAGTATCATCTGCAAACAACAGCACGGGGAGAAGGACAGATGGTGTAAAAATTAAATTTAAAAAAATTGCAAGCAAGTAAAAACGAACACAAATTCATGATGAAATGAGACAACAATATGATAAAAAGGGTGGTGGATTGTTAATAATATTTAGAAATATAAATTGTATAACAGCAGAAAAATTGGAGACAAAACACACAGACATTCTATCCGCAAAAATGAAGTTCAAAGGATTTGCTTTTGTGATAATTCTTGTGTATGGGGCAACAAGGGACACAGATAGATATAAAACAAGAAAATCAGAACTGGAAAATATACTTGAAAGTTTAAGTGAAGATGAAAACTGCACGGTTGCTTGCATGGTGACTTCACGGAGTCTAGACAGAGGACAGATGGTGCTAGATATAGCTAATGGATAAATTCAATCCCTACTAAATGCTGACCCAAACTGTGCTGGAGAAACAACATGGGAAAGTAAAGGACAAAAAAGTGCAACAGACTTCATACTTACTAACCAAGTAACGGACCAGAAATTTATATCCATGGAAATAGATGAACAAAACCAGTATTATGATTTAACCGACCACAACCTACTCAAATGCAGAATTTCAAATATCGAACACAAAGAGAAAAGACCATAAGGAAGATCAAGAAATAATTAAGTACTATAGCACTAAGGATACAGATCTAAAAGCATTTAGTGAAAAGGTAAACCAAAGGTTAGAAAATGAAACTGCCTTAGGAATAGAAGACTTGAGAAAATAATGTGTGAAGAAGCTGAGAAAAACCTAGGTAAAAGCTTCAGAAAAAGAAACAAGAAAAGATATGACTCCCCATGGATGACAAGGGAAAAAATAGGAACAGGAATTAGTGATAGACGACAGTGGAACAGAAAAACCAGAAACGAGCAAAATCCATGTTTGAAAAAACAGTACATAGGTGGAGCCCCTAAGTGGAGTATTGCAATAGAGTCACATGACCAATCATTTTCTTCAAAGAGAAAATCAATAACAGAAAATGGAAGCTTGAAAGGTAAACTAAAGTATTTTTAGTCAGCGTTCTAAATATTCATTTTTACACAGTATTTGTTGTTTATATTGAAATATGTAACAATGGTAACCTTTCTCATTCATTCTTTTCCAAACAGGAGCGGCCTTTCCATATTTTCTTTCGAAATGAGTCTTTCACAGTTCATCATCATCATCATCTGGACCTCCTTTCCCACCCTAGGGCAGGGTGAGGAGTAGCAACGTCCAGACAGCACAGATTTGCCCAGTTCACTGGGCCACGCTTCCATTCACTCACCATTCAAGCCACCGGAAGCCTGGCTCTATCTGATACGCCAAAAACATTCACCATGTTCTGTAGCGTCTCATAAACGTATCCGATAGTCACAGTACTACAAATTATTCACAGTTTACTTATTATTCCTGGATTACCACAGCTACTGGGCATTTTTATAACGAAGTCGTTAGGATTACAGCAGCTGTAATTATACACATACACTCACGGACTACGATTACGGTGCTTACAGAACTTTTATACATAATTATGATGAATGCTAGGGTTGCTAGGTTAGATCAGGTTAGCCTTAGTAGCATCAGCTCAGGATAGAGGCATAGCATAACAACATTAGCCCCAGCCTAAGATGATGACATAGCACCGTCTTATCAGTGGGCCGTATGGGGTCGGTGGGTAATGGCCAAACACCCTCTAACACGACGCCAGTTCCCGGATGAACACAGCACATAGCAGGCTCCACATTACCCCTTTATTTGGCTATGTAGCAACCACTCATCGTTGTAAATGGTTTCCTGACTTACAGGAAACTACATATTAGGCTTGTCTATCTATCTATCTATCTATTGCCAGACGCCTCAATCCCGCACGGGGTGGCCACAAACAAATCGCCTCCATGTCACTCTGTTCCCTGCCATTTCACTACCACGTTCCCAACTTACACCCCCCTCTCTCATATACCTCTCCACTCCAGCCCTCCATCTCATCCTCGACCTCCCCCTCCCTCTCGCCCCCTCCACCTCACTCACATACACTCTCCTCGTCAGTCGTTCACTCTCCATCCTCTCCACATGCCCAAACCACCTTAACGTGTTTCTCTTAACGCTTCCCATCACGTCCACAACCACACCACAACGCTCCTTCACTTCCTCATTTGTTAGTCTGTCTCTCCATGTGACTCCACATGTTCCTCTCAAATAACTCATTTCCATTGCTGTCACTCTTGACTTATGTCCTTCCAACAGGGTCCAAGCTTCACTTCCATATGTTAGCGTTGGTATCACAATACTGTCATGTAACAACTTTTTCACTTCCATGCTCACCTCCCTGTTTCTTATCACTGCTTGCCACTCACAACCTAGGACTACCCTCATTGCCTCATACTGTACAGTCTCCAATCTTTTAAGGTGTTTTCGTATAGTATCAAGTCAGGGGCTGCGTAATCTATCAAGGATCTGACATTACTAATGTACATCTTTCGGAGCACTGGAATACCTACTCCTCTTCCCCGGTTGGCCAAGACACGCAATGGTGCAGATCTAGAAATGCATAGATTAGCTATGATTATGAATGCATTCGGGGCCTTTGTGATAGCTAAGCTGGACCCCGAGGTATTTACTCCCTCTAGTTTAGTAGAATTTATACTAGGAAATTTGCATCTCTTGTCTAATCTCTAAAATTTGGTTTTTGATTTATTTATAACGAGCCCCATGTACACACAGGTCTCCAACTGTTGCAGGGCCTCACATAAAATGCTCACTGGAGCAAGTTGTCATCAGCATAGATAATTACCTCCGCACCTGGAGGGAAATTATGGCGTGCAATTTTGTCCATTAATTTATTGAAGAGCACTGAACTGAGAACACCACGTTGTGAAATGTCCAGTTCCATTTTCTCCTTCGTCAGAGAACTGCCCCTGCAACCAAACCCTTGCTGACCGGTAATAGAGACAGGATCTTATCCACCCAAGTAATTTCCTTTTAACCCCTTTGGCAACTAGTTCCTCCAGAATTACCTTCATGTTTGCTTTGTCAAATGCCCCTTTGAAGTCAACGAATGCTCTGTACTTTGATCTAGTATTGCCGAGACACTTTACAAAACAGTCACTCGTTGCCTTCCCTTTCAAAAAACCATGTAAGTTAGGAGACAACTGATAGCTAATCTTGTACAACAGCCTATTGAGAATGTCTCCATCATTTTACAGATACAACTAACTTGGGAAATGGGGCGATGACCACCTCAGCCCTTTGGAATTGGAATTATGACGGCTGTCTTCCAGGATGTGGGCAATTCACTGGCCCGCTTATGACATATTGAACAAATCCAACATGGAAGTGTCACGAGTGGCTAGGAGAGTATTGATAATGTCAACTTATACCATCCTGGCCTGGAGCGGTAGGTTTTCCTGTCTTTATAGCACCAAGAAGTTCGCTGTACGTCATGGGAAGACATCAGCCAATGAGTATCTGAAAGGCATTTGGTGGTCAAGGCGCTCTCTGTGACTGGCAGGTAGGCTTGACTGTACAGAGGCACTGGCCCACTAGGTGATCAAAACTTGTGCTTTGGCACCAGGGTTAGGTACGGATATTATGCGCCACCTATTTTTCCCTATTATCCTGTTTTACATGCTACCATACTCTCTGAAGGGACTTAATCGTCTTCCCAATGGACGCGAGGAAGTTATCCCAGTGTCGTTGTCTGACCTGATGTAGTGCAGTCGGGTACTGTGCTATTACCACCATACGATCACTCACTTCTATGTCACTAGGATTGTTTTGCCAGCGACTCTGGAAGCTGGTGTCTTCTGCAACACCAGTAATCACCTGAATGAAAAGACAAGTAATAAAAAGTGAATAGACAGGATAAGAATGATAAAAACGGAATGAATAGACAACATTAGCTTACATCAAGTGAGTGGAAAATAGATTGCACCACCATGAGTATGAGTAAAAATTATAAGGAAAATTGAGTTTGTGCAAAAAATAATATCCATGTGAAAGTAAAGATATTTTTTCTTGAGTGAAATCAGTGTTTTAGAAGTAATGCTGTTAATGTGATGTCTAAGAGGAAAATGTGTTTTCAGGTTGCATTGATGTTAGTGAAATCTGGATCTATCTGAAATGCCCACCCTGACAAGACACCACGGAGGGATGACAGGGGTGACCCCCATCCTAGGAGACTACAGCGAGGCTGATAGAGAGCGCGCTGGTTCTGAGCGAGACGGGAATACATCTCCCGTTGCCCTGCGCCCCTCTCACCCGCAACCGACAGCACCTGAAGTATGCAGTCCTGGCGCACTACACTCCGGCCGGACCGCCCCCTTGTTTACTTACTGCCACCCTCTGACGGGCTCTCCACCCCGAGCCCGTGCCACACCAGTGTGGCGAATCTATAAAAAAAAAAAAAAAAAGCACTCATCAGGTTCGGGGTGGGGCTACTAGACTAGCCCCAGACAGCATCCAGGTGACGGCCACCAGCTGCACCAGGAGAGAGATGGCCACCAGCCGCTCCACAGCCGCTTGCCTCCCTCTGCAGGACCAAGTGGCAGCCACCAGCCGCTCTCTTGTTCAAAGCCCTCCTGGGAGCAGGGCCTCGGTGACGGCCCCCAGCCACACCCACAGACAAGTGACGGCCACCAGCTGCACCTCGGCTGCAACCCCAAGAGGGGATGTAAGTTCGGTGACGACCACCAGCCGCATGATAGCTGCAGTCCCTCTGGGTAACGGGGCTTCGGTGACTGCCACCAGCGGGGCTTCGGTGACGGCCACCAGCCGCACGATAGCTGCAGTCCCTCTGGGTAACGGGGCTTCGGTGACGGCCACCAGCCACACCAGCAGGCAGGTGACGGCCACTAGCCGGTGACGGCCACCAGCCGCACGATAGCTGCAGTCCCTCTGGGTAACGGGGCTTCGGTGACGGCCACCAGCCACACCTGCAGGCAGGTGACGGCCACTAGCCGCACCTCGTGGCGGCCACCAGCCACACCAGCAGGCAGGTGACGGCCACTAGCCGCACCTCGACTGCTGTCCTGCCGGGAAGCAGGACCTCGGTGATGACCACCAGCCACACCGGCAGGCCAGTGACGGCCGCCAGCCGCACCACGACTGCATTCCTTCTGGGGCATGGGACCTCAGTGATGGCCACCAGCCTCACCGAGGAGGAGACAGCCACCAGCCACTCCGCGCCCGTCGCTCTAGGGCACTTGGGGATGGCCACCAGCCGCACTGAGGAGGGAATGGCCACGAGCCGCCCCTCGCCCCCTACCCCTGTGCCTTCCCCTTCTGAGGATGTCTCTTGCTCGCCCCACCACTCCGGAGGCCAAGCAGGACCCCTCACCCTCTCCCCACTCAGAGGCAGTTCCCAGGAGGAGCCGCACCTGGAGTAGGTCTGGCAGGGCCCCATCGTGATCCCGGGGATACGGCCCCTGCAACCAGCGCCCCAATGACGCCACCCACTGATAGACTCTCAGAAGAAGGGATGCCACAGGCCTCACCTGATGGAGGCCCAGACCGAGAGAGACCACAGCCCTGGGTCTCCCAGGGGCACCCCCAGGACCTCGGGACATGACTTCCCCAGCCCCATTGGATAACATCCTGTAACGCCGAGTAAGGGGAGGCAAGCGCGCCTGCTCTCCTTGTTCAGGCCCAGTCCAGAGGCCTGGACCCCACCCCCAGGCCCCCTTAGTGATGGGCGCCTCTCCATGCTGCCCCGCAGCCCGTCCCGGACGACTCTGCCCCTGACAGCAGTCCCGTGCCTCCTGACGGAGACCTTACCTGAGAGGACTCCCACCGCACTGGGGCAACACCTGTAGCAGCCCAAGGCTACGCCGCCCAGCCCAGAGTCCTCCGGTCCTGACAGTGCCTAACTGTTGTAGAGTGTACTGTGTATTGTCCTGGGAACTGTATTCAGTTGTGTTGGAAATAGTGTCATATATGTGTAAGGTTGGTTGACCAGAGTTTTTATGCCCTGTTCCTTTAGGTGTTTGCATCAGACCCAGTCTAGAAAGGGAACCCCGCTCTAAGTTGCCGTGTTCAAGGAGCAAGAAGTTGAACCTTGAACACGTTGCATAACACTGTCTGTGCATGTATTTGTGTCTCCACTCCACCAACATGTGGTGCTCTATCTATCTATCTGCCTCTCCACTCCACCAACATGTGGTGTCTGTCTGTCTGTGTATCTGTATCTCCACGTCATCAACATGAGGTGCTCTGCAGAGAGTGTATGTAGGGTGAGAAGTGCTTGTAAGTGTGACTGTTTGTGTTGGAGTGACTTTGGATGTGTGTGTAGTCTGTGAACCAAGTGTAATTGGCCCGCCTTAAGCTGATCAGGTGCAAGCATACTATACTCCATTTCACCAAGTTTGGCACCATCTGTGATGTCCTCAATGCCTGTAGTGTTGATGTAAATCCTTTGCACTAGGTAAACCTCTTTGTATTACCTTAAGAACCAGTATATTAAGGCAATACAAAAAGGTACACATCCAGTTCTGAGAACCCTTACCAATGCTACAGGTGTTGAGGACATCACTCATCGTGCAAGACCTGGTGAAATGGAGTATGGTATGCGACACTGGTTCAGCCACAGCACCCCTTATGTCCGCCAAAGTAGTAAGTGGCTTGGTGAATGCTTCCCAAGTTTTTACAACTCTGGCAGAAGGCAAACCCGTGTCCACTAGCGTGCGAGACACACACTCTACCACTGTACCACAGAGGCTCTACCATTAATAAAGACGGGTTTTTTTTTTTTACAACTTCTAGGTCTTACAGTTTGTGATAAAACTCTTAGTAATTAACCCGCCCAGTCCTGACCGGTTTTTTTTACCCAGCCTACCCCCAGATCCCGACCGATTTTCAACTTTTTTTTGGGGGGGGGCTCAAACTTCCACTTTTGGTGACAAACATCGAAAATTCATAGAGAAATCGCCCTCCTGAGGTTAAAAATGTTGATACAGTTGTCATTTAGCCTTAAGTTTTCTTCTTTTTCAGGGTCTGGCTAAAGAAAACGACCTATGGAAGGGTTAACTAATTCAAGCCGCTTTAAATTACATATTTATTTATTTATTTGGTACGAATTTATGTGTAGTAAAAGTCTCAATTGGTTTTCACACAATAATATAGGTGATAAAAACATTGTTCACTCACCCAAAACCCCAGTATATGGCACCTTCCTTTATGACATTACCACCTCATCGCTTCTGTTTGTTTCTACCTCTAGCTTCTTTGTTTCTTTGTCCTCCACCTCAGGAATCACTTTCACCGTGAAATTCGTCATTGGAGAGACCGTGGGGCAACATACCTTTACTGGCCAGGTGATTGCTAACAGGTGATTTGCCCAGTGTGGGGGGGGAGGGGGGAGGGGGAGTTTGGTGGGGCCAGGCAGTATCCCTGTTTGACAGCAGGTAGAGGAAGGTCTCCCATATATGCCTACCAAAAATCACCCGTGAATATTGAAAAATGTGCACACAATGGGCCTTGCAACTGAATGACGTATGATGCACGTCGGTGGGTCTGTCCGCGGAAAATAGTAGCGACGTACATTGTACGCCGGTGGGACTCGGCGGGTTAAATACTGTTGACGTGAAAAGGAAGAGAAAGGGGTTTGGCAACTGAGCTCTATGATAGAGCTCAATGAGTTTGGCGCATGGATTTGGTCCAGTGAGCTCTATGGTATGGAGTGGCCATCTCCGCCACGGGCGTGTAATTTTGGCCGCCATATTGAAACATCAGTACTCAAATTCAAATTCAAATACTTTATTTCCACTAAGTAGTGGTTATTAATAAAGATACACTCGTCACTTATAATACAAAAACATATATGGATTATAATTTTTTTTTTCTGCCTAGTTCAACAACCTGTCTCGGCTACCTCCTTTTTCTTGGGGGAAGCAGCCTAGCTATATAGATAGATAGATAGTTTAATGAATTATATTAGGTACATTTAGCCAATGAGTATAAAACAACGCCATAGGTTGCTGCAGTGCAGAACTTACCCTTTATGGCATTATCCATGTCATGAAACCGAATGTCCAGATTGATAAAGGCCGGAAGAAACATGGAAATATATATCTACAAGAGAGTGTGAACAGAAAAGAAGAAAACATGGAGAGAAAGACTGGAGATAAATTGGCCCGTTTTGGTGTCCTCATTCATGCAGGGATACTGGGGAAGAATCTACCCGCCGCACCCCAAGGGGCAGTAATGTAATAGAATTAGCAAAAAGATATATTTCTTACATGTGAAATGTAATGCCATCTCTCTTCGATGAATTCCTGTGCCCATTTTTGTATCCGTAAGCTGCACAGTGGACCATGGCACTATATTTTCCGGAATCATCAGCTGCTTTAAAAATATCCACAGAGCAAGCTCAGTACGAAAACGCGGGCATCAGGCGTGGTGTAACATGGCTGCCGCTACACTAGCTCTGCCCTGGCGGTGGTTACATAAGTTACGCTGTGTTACCCAGAAGAAAGCCACTCCATATTATAGAACTCAGTGGTCAGATCAGATCAGATGATTGTCGGAGGCAGTGCCTTTACAACGGCGCCTCCTTTAGCAGCTTTATATTTGTTTCAGTCGTTTAGCTTCTTTATTTTATTTGCTCTCACTTTCCAAAATTTGTATAAAGTTTCTTTCTTATGTTCCGTATTTTTGTCACAGAACAGGTAATTTCCAATGATGTTTCCCTTGTCTTCTATATATGGCTGTTGTAGTTCTGTATTTTTTTGTCTCTCATTTGTATACCCTGAACAACACAAAAGAAAGAGTTCTAAGTCCTCCACCTCTGCTCCACATATCTGACATTTTGTATTCTCATTTATGTGTTTTTTTCTGTCATTCAGTGATAGGCAGTTTGTTCTGGCTCTGTATGAAATGCAGGATATAAGTAAAATACAGAATAGCAAAGCTCCCTCTCATCCTCACCTGGGCCAGACACTGACCCCAGGAGGAGATACCCAGGGAGCAGAAGTGAGCGGAGCATGCTCCGCTCAAAACGGGCACACCTGTACCTCACCCTTGCGCACCTCTCGCGCTCAGGTAAGCCACCATGCAGATAGCAGTAACAGTGCATTACACCCCCGCCGTACCAGCCATCGCCAGCTGCAGGGTGGGGCTACTCCTACAGCCCCAGACAGCATTCCAAAGTCGGTCATTAGCCGCCCACCTGCTGCTTCCCTCCCTCAGCCATACCGGTTGATGGCCACCTTGCCACATACAGGGAGGAGACGGCCACCTCACCGCCCTCACTATAACTCCATAAAAGGAGGAAGAGTGGCAATCACCTTGCCGCGCGTACTCACACTGGGTGACGGCCACCTAGCCGCATGCGGGGAGGAGACGGCCAACAGCCGCCCTCACTATAACTCCATAAAAGGAGGTAAAGTGACGGCCACTTCGCCGCACGTACTCACACCGGGTGACGGCCACCTAGCCACACACGGGGAGGAGACGACCAGCTGCTACCCTCACTCCAACTCCATAAAAGGAGGTATAGTGACGGCCACCTTGCTGCACTCTCTCACACCGGGTGATGGCCACCTAGCCTCACACTGGGTGACGGCCACCTAGCCGCATGCGGGGAGGAGACGGCCAACAGCCGCCCTCACTATAACTCCATAAAAGGAGGTAAAGTGACGGCCACTTCGCCGCACGTACTCACACCGGGTGACTGCCACCTAGCCACACACGGGGAGGAGACGACCAGCTGCTACCCTCACTCCAACTCCATAAAAGGAGGTATAGTGACGGCCACGTTGCTGCACTCTCTCACACCGAGTGATGGCCACCTAGCCTCACACAGGGAGGACACACCTCTGAGCCGCCCTTGCTCTGACTCCATAAAAGGAGGTATAATGACGGCCACCTCGCTGCACTCAATCACACCGGGTGATGGCCACCTAGCCGCACACGGGAGGACACGGCCAATAGCCGCCCTTGCTCTAATTTCATAAAAGGAGGGATAGTGATGGCCACCTCGCTGCACTTACGCACAGCGGGTGACTGCCACATAGCCGCACACAGGGAGGGGAGGAGTCGACCACTAGCCGCCCTCGCTCTATCTCCATAAAAGGAGGGAAGGTGACGGCCACCTTGCCGCACCTAGGAAACGGCCACCCTGCTGCTCTGCTCAAAGAAGGGGCACAGGAAAGTGCCCTCACCCTGTCTCCCCACAGAAACGTCCTTGCCCTCGACCAGCAGCTGGAGGAGGCCTGGCAAGGACCCTTGGTATCGGGAGTCCTAGCCCTCTCCCTCCACCCCCGGCGACCCCAGCCCCTGTCGGACTCTGTCGCACTGAGCTGCCACAGTCCAGACCTGACGGAGGCCCAGCACCGAGGCCGCAGCCCTGGGACCAGTCAAGACGTCCCTAGGACCCCGGGGTGAGACCTCTCCAGCCCCAAGCGACGCCCCCGGAGTAAGCGCAGGCAAACACGCCTCCTGGCCCAGTTCGGGCCCAGCCCCTAAGCCCAGGGCCCCCGTCTCCCCTCCCCGTACAACTGTGGAAGGGCCCACCCTCTCCTGCACGGCCCTCTGATAACGCCCAGACGAGACTCTACAGGTCGGCCTCCAGTCAGCCACCGGAAGTTCTGACGACCCGGGGCATCCTGACACAGGCCACCAACCAGCCCCAGCCCTCTCCTGCCCCCAGGTCCCCTGGTTCTGTCTATCTCTGTGTTATAGCTATTTTCCTGTAAAGTGTGTATTCATGTTGTGTCAGAGTTGTAATTTGTTGGTAATATACGTGTAAGGTTGTCGCCCTGCCTTTTTATGCCCTGTTCCCTCGGATTGCCTTAATAGAGCCCAACCTGGTCTAGAAAGAGAACCCCGTTCAGGCTCCGTGTATAGAGGACGAAAAGTCGCACCCTAAAACACGCAGCATAACACTGTATTGGATGATGGGTGATTGTCATATACTGACTCTTCTTTAATATGCTTTTTCCGTTCTCTGTAAATCCTAAGCTGTTCTTTTTTCCTACCTCCTCATCCCACATTCTTGTGTCCCAGTTTTTAGTTTTCTCCTTTAATTCGTCTTTCTCTAGCCTATCTAGATCTCTGTTGTTGATGCCTACTGTGTCTTTGTACTTCTGTATCACTTTTGCCCAGTTTGTATACTGTTTTGTCATGAGATCGAGGACCGTTTTAAGGAGGTCATTTTTGCCACTTTTTATATTTTTTATGTACTGTAATCTTCTTTCTATTACTCTGCGCTTTACTGAGGAAGCTCCTATTTCTCCTCTAAGTGTAAAATTTGCTACATATTTTGGAGCACCTAATATCTGCCTGTAAACACTGTTCTCAAATCTCTGTAATTTTTCAGTTTCAGTATCTTAGTAATTTATTGCATTCGATCCATACAGTATTGAAGGTAGTGCTACATGTTTCCAGAATGTTTTCCTTATCATTATTTTGTTACAGCTCTTTGCTGTGGTGGAGTAGGTGACATTGGCTAGTTTGGGGGCCTTTTCAATTGTTTTTCCTCTTTGTGTCTTGAAGTAATTTCTTTTGTTGTCAATAATTATGCCTTGGTATTTTATTGAGTCTTTTACTGGGATTTCTTCTGTTTCCCATGGCTGTTCTTTCATATTGAATATTATTGTGCTGCTTATATTTTTGTTTATTTCTAGGCCACACTCCTTACTGGTTTCGAGCACTGCTTTGAGACTAAGTTTTGCTTTTTCTACTGAATTTGCTAATAGCAACCCATCATCTGCAAAAAATAATTTTTCATTTTTCATTTATAAATCCACTGTTTTCCTTCTCCAGTCTCTCTATTATTAAGTATGTTATTAATTTAAACAAGATAGTTGACCCAGTACATCCCTGACATATCCCGCTCGTCACTTCCATTTCTGTTTCTACATCACCAATATTTATTCTTGTTTTGTCTTCTTTGTATATGTTAACAATAGCTTCTACTGTACTGGGGTGTACTTTATATTTCATTAATGTTGTTGCTATTTTCTCTCGTTTTATTGAATCGAATGCTTTAGAGTAGTCTATAGATGTTACTATTAGTGGTTTTCCTATTCGTATGCTATCCTCAATACAGTATTGTAATATTAACCCGCCGAGTCCCATCAACGTATGGATACGTCGCGATGTTTTGTCACAGCTACACCCATTAACGTATGGGTACGTTGCACAATTGCAAGGGTCATAATCTGCATAATTTTCAAGTTTCATGGGTGATTTTTGGTAGGCATATGTGGGAGACCTTTCTCTACCTGCTGTCAAGCGGGGATACTGCCTGGCCCCACCTAACCCCCCTCCCCCATCCCCCCACACTGGGCAATTCACCTGTTAGCAGTAAGCTGGCCAATAAAGGTATGTTGCCCCACGGTCTCTCCAATGACGACATTCACGGTGAAAGTGATTCCTGAGGTGGAGGACAAAGAAATAAAGAAGCTTGAGCAAGAAACAAACAGAAGTGATGAGGTGGTAATGTCATAAAGGAAGGTGCCATATGTGAATGTGTTTGGTGACTGAGCAATGCTTCTATTGCCTATATAAATGTGTTAAAACCAATATTGTCTGTTACTACACATAAATTCGTACCAAATACATAAATAAATATGTAATTGAAAGTGGCTTGAATTAATTAACCATTCCATAGTTCGTTTTCTTTACCCAGGTACCCTGAAAAAGAAGGAAAACGTAAGGTTGCATGACACCTGTATCAACAGTTTTAAGCATAGGCTCGCGATTTGTCTATGAATTTTTGATGTTTCTCACCAAAAGCGAAGGTTTGAGCCAATAAAAAATTTCTCCAAAAATGCTCGGGATTTTGTGGTATGATAGGTTGGAAATCGGTCGGGACGTGACGGGTTAAATTATCTTCAGTACGCGCTCCCTTTGAAAAGCCTGCTTGGGTTTCTTTGTTTTCGTTGTTTTTGGAAATATGTTGATCTATGAATTTACCCATTATAGACATAAATCTTTTGTATGAGATGTTGGTCAGTGCAATTGGTCTTATGTCTTCTGCTGTTGGTTGTGGTTTTTTCCTGTCATTTTTGTTATAGATGTGTTCCATTCCTTTACTTCTCCTCCTTCATCAATGATTTTTTGAAAACAATTTCTTAGTGTCTCCATACGTTTGTCTTTATTGGTTAAGGCTTTGTACAATTCGGGTTTCTTCTTATCTGGGCCTGCTGCTTTTTTGTTTTTTTTTATTTTCTTATGGTTTCCTTTACTTGTTCTTTTGTTATCTGGGGTTTTTCCATTGTTTTTTTTTTTATAATTACTCACTTTTGTACACATATCCATATGCTCAGTTAGGTAATCTGGAAAAACACAGACTGTGTCATTGTTTTCGGAGCTTATTGACACTGTACCTCTTTTTTTATCAGTTTCTATATCAGTTATATACTCCCGTTTCTTTGTATCACTCCATTCTTTGTCTGTTTTGTTTTCAAGTTTTTTATATATATTCTCCCAGAACTTAGCAACCTCCTCCCTTGCTTTTTCATCTGTTAATTTGTGTCCTTCCTTATATATTTCTAGATTATTATTTACTCTACTTCTATTGTCTCTTAGTTTGTTTACTGCCTCCCACAGCTTTTTACACTTTTCCTTATCCTGTTTTATTTCTGTCTATCTGTCTATTGCCAGACGCCTCAATCCCGCACGGGCTGGCCACAAACAAATCGCCTCAATGTCGCTCTGTTCCCCGCCATTTCACTACCCCGCTCCCAACTCACACCCCCCTCTCTCATGTACCTCTCCACTCCATCCCTCCATCTCATCCTCGGCCTCCCCCTCCCTCTACCCCCCCCCCCTCCACCTCACTCACATACACTCTCCTCGTCAGTCTTTCACTCTCCATCCATTCCACATGCCCAAACCACCTTAACGTGTTTCTCCTAACGCTTCCTATCACGTCCACATCCACACCACAACGCTCCTTCACTTCCTCATCTGTTAGTCTGTCTCTCCATGTGACTCCACATGCTCCTCTCAAATAACTCATTTCCACTGCTCTCACTCTTGACTTCTGTCCTTCCAACAGGGTCAAAGCTTCACTTCCATATGTTAGAGTTGGTATCACAATACTGTCATGTAACAACTTTTCCACTTACATGCTCACTTCCCTGTTTCTTATCAGTGTTTTCAACAAACCAGCAACCTTCCTTCCCCGCTGCACCCTTTCGAGCACTTCACCCTCCAGACTTCCATCCTTACTCATCACACTACCCAAGTACTTAAATGCACTTACATTCTCCATATCCTCCCCATCCAATCTCACTGTACATTCACTGGCTTCACTGCTTTCGAAGACCATCACTTTACTCTTCCCTATATTCACCTTTAGATTCCGTTTCTTACACACTCTCCCAAACTCATCTACCAAGCCTTGCAGCTCCCCTTCATCTTCACTCAACAATATAATATCATCTGCAAACAAAAGTACAGGGAATTTCCAAACACTGCCCTCTCTCACTAAGGCCGCTCCAACATCCACTGCCCGACCTTGTATCTCTTTTATAACCCCATCCATATACAGATTGAACAACCATGGTGCCATGACACATCCTTGTTTCAATCCAACCTTCAAATGGAAAGATTTACTCAGTTTGCCATCCACACACACTGCAGCCTTAGCACCCTCATACATACTCTTCACTGCCTTCAACAACTTCCCATCCACTCCATATATTCTTACTACTTTCCACAATCCTTGTCTATCCACCCTGTCATATGCTTTCTCCAGATCCATGAAGGCTGCATACAACTTCTTTCCCTTCTCTAGAAACTTTTCCACTAAAGATCGAAGAATGAATATCTGGTCTACACAACCTCTTCCCTTCCTAAAACCTCCTTGTTCTTCTCCAACTACTTCCTCTGTTATTTCCCTAACTCTGTCAATAAGTATCCTACCATATACTTTTTCTATGACACTAAGAAGGCAAATGCCCCTGTGATTACCACACACTTCATTTTCCCCTTTTCCTTTGTACAGAGGAATAATTATACCTGACTTCCAATCCTCCGGGACTTTACCTTCCTCCCAGGCCGATCTGCACACCTTCCACATCCATTCTATTACTATCTCTCCCCCATGCTTCAGCATTTCACCACACACTCCATCAATTCCTGGGGCTTTCCCCATTTTAACTTTCTTCATTGCTTCCACCACTTCCATCCTACTGATTTCTTCCTCTCTTCTCACAACCCTCCTTCTCCCCGCCATTCCCCAGCCACTTATACTTGCATTACTTTCATTCTCTATGTTCAACANTGGACATACGGAACATAAGTGACGCCCTCCCCCTGTGTAACCTTGTAAACCCCTTTTCCGCTACTGTGACCCCCATATATAAAGTGTACTGTGCTGACTCTCGACCCCTGTGTAATATCTGTGCCCCAATAATAACATCACGACCCCTGAGTAATATCTTTGCCCATAAGTAGTGTTATAACCTGTGTAATATTTCACCTGGGAGACATAGTGTTGTGCTATATATGCTCTGTGTTGTCTCATATATAGAACTGACCTATGTATATATAATGTTAAGAGCACTGTAACTGTCTGTAAGGTAATAGACGTGTAATACTGGTTAGCCTGTGTTTGAGCCCTATCCCTTGTCTGCATGCTCTAGCCCGGTTCTGAACAAAAGAACCCAAGCGCACGCCCGTATCCTAGCCCAAGTAATTGGACTAAGAATACATTGCATAACAATATCTCATAGCTATCCCCTGTGGGAAAGAATCTGGTAGGGAGAAAGGTTTCGGTGAGATTAATACAAATTGAAAGAGTGTTGAACTGATTCTGAGGTTCGGCTGGAACTTGGGAAAACATGTAAAAGGAAATTTGAAGCCTCAGGAAAAATGTACAGTAGACAGATAAGGAGTAAGGTTGAACTGACTTTTCAGGTCAATGTCGAAGGTTGCTAAGTAATGGTAGCAACTTTAGTACTAGCAGTTGTAATCCCAGGCTCATATGAAATGTGAACCCTGCAGACTGCAGGCTTAAGTTGTCCCCCTTCAGTAGTCCACCATACTTCTTTCAGGGGATAGGGAGGGAAGTAAAAGTCGTTTGCATAACAAGGCAGAGTGACCATTCAGTTTCTTTGGTGCTATCTCGCAAGAGCGCCTATTGATCGCAGTGCAATGGTGTGGTAAAGGTTTTGTGAATCATGAAGTACAAAATCGTACCAATCGACTTAGCATTTAGAGAGAGATGGAGGGAGGGAGAGAGAGAGAGAAATAATTGCTCCAGCGTTATAGGGTAAAAAGTAATTAGACTCTGAAAAGGATGATGGCTGGACTGCGTTTTTTTTTTTTTATCGGATACATTTAATCATCCTGCCATATTGTCAGTGATTTCAGCGAGTAATGGTTCGGCAACGTTGCACGTTCGCTTGGGAATAGTTGAAACTTTCTGGCTAATCAAGCCCAAAAAAAGTAAATTAAATTAATCAATGAAAATAATAATAATTATTAATAATTGAAATACCCACCAGGACAGGAGACCACGGGAGGGGTGGCGCAACACCCACCTCATGGAGGAGCCACGGACAGGGTGGCGAAGCACCCACCGGAGGAGGAGACCACAGGGTGGCACATAGGGCGTGCAGAGGACCAAAGGTAGATGTGCCTACGTCCCCCACTACCTTACACCCCTCTTACCCTCAACCAAGACAACCCAGGGAACACAGCCCTGGCGGACTACTCTCCAGTTGGGCTAGCACTCGCCAGGATTGGGGTGGGGCTTGTAGAAATACAGTCCCAGACAGCACTGCGATGACGGCCACCGTCTGCACTGGGGACGAGACGGCCACCGTATGCTCTTCAGCTTTTACCCCCTGCAGGACCGCGGTGACGGCCACCAATCGCACTGGGGAAGGGACAGCCACCGTATGTCCTTCACCCGCAGCCACTCGTGGGAATGGCACCGTGATGACAGCCACCGTCCACGTTGGGGAAAGGACAGCCACCATACGCCTCTCAGCTTTGACCCCAGAGAAGGGCAGAACCATGGCGACGGCCACCATCCGCATCAGGGAAGGATCGGCCATCGTCTGTCCTACATCTGCCACCTCCACAGGAAGCAGGACCACAGTGACAGCCACCGTCCACACCAGGGAAGGGTCGGCCACTGTATACCCTTCACCTCCTGTCCCAGGGGTTAGAGGAACCATGGCGACGGCCACCATCCGTGTTGGGGAGGGAGCGGCCACCATATGTCCCTCATCCATTATCCCCTGTGACGCCCCTTAAGAAGGAACCTCCACTGGGAGCAGGACTGCAGCAATGGCCACCGTCCGTGCCAGGGAGGGATCGGCCACTGTACGTCCCTTATCCGCTACTCCTGTGACTTCCCCTACGGAGCACGTCCCTAGCTTGCCTCACCCCTCCAGAGGCTGAGCGGGACACCCTTCTCTCCCTCCCCACAGAGGCAGTCCCAGGCGGAGTTGCGACTGGAGGAGATCTGACAAGGCCCTGTAGTGAGTCTGGGGATCCGTGCCTTGCAGCAAGCGCCCCGATGATGCCTCTAACTGTTGGACACCCGGAGGAAGGGACACCGCAGGCAGCACCTGACAGTGACTCAGCCTGAGAGAGACTGCAGCCCCCGGACCCCCAAGGGTGCCCCCAGGACCTTGGGGCGTGCCCTCCCTAGCCCCATCAGCTGGCGATCCTCCTCCAGGAGTGGGTGCAGACAAGCACACCTGCTTGCTCTATTCGCCCCCACTCCCAAGGGCCGAACTCCCCACTGAGGGTCCCACTAGGGAAGGGCCTCTCTCCACCCCGCACAACAGCCCACTCCAGATGACCCGGCCCCTGGCAGTGGTCCCGTGCCTCCTGCGAGAAGGCAAACCTGACGAGACCCCTCCCACACCTGGCCGACACCTGTAAGCAGCCCAAGTCTTCAGTAGCCCAAACCTGAGTCCTCCTGACTTGACTGTGCCCTTAATCTGTATAGTGTACTGAGTAAATATTGTATTAATATTGTGTTTGGTATTGTGTTGAACTTTAGGTAATATATATGTAAGGTTGGTTGACTCAAGTTTTTATGCCCTGTTCCTCTAGTTGTATGCACTAGACCCGGTCTAGAAAAGAACCTCAAATCTGTCGCTTGTGATCAAAGGACAAGGAGTTGGTCTTTGAACACGTAGCATAAGAATAACGATAATAATAATAATAATAATCAGAAAAGCCGTGTTTTGACACTAAACTACTTATACCTAACCAATTTAGGCCTAATTTTAGGTTAAGTTACCATAATACTTTGCTGTATTTTGTTTGGGGGACGATGAAGGTGCGATGTGCTTAGTTTTTTCTTGAGACAGTCGATCCGACGATACCAATATGACTAGATGACCAATTATACCCGGGAAGAGAAAAAAATCCGGCAAGTTTGAGGCGCTCAATTTTCCTTACACACACCTACCGTAAACTTTGCTAGCTTTTTTTCTTTTTCTTTACCATTTAGTAAGCCCCAGCACTGGGGACCGTCGTCACTGAAGTGCATGTGCTCTGGACACCTTTACAACATTTCAATCAGTCAGTCAGTCAGGGCAAGGTTTGTGTGATTAATATTAATTATAGCTTTTAAGTACTCTGTTTTTTGTAGATGCATAAGGTAAACTGAAAGAATGAGTTAAGAAGTTTATGCCCTCCGGAGCAGAGAGAGAGGACAATGTTTAACCATGTCCTCCGCACTAGATAGCAGGGGGGTCAGTTCTCGACTGCTGCTGTGAGGCAGGAAGGCTCGAGATAGTAAAAAATTTAAACAAACCAGATACTGTATCCACCACGCAACCCTCATACTCCAAGCATTCTCGCTGTGTATGTGGAAAACAGTGCCTTATCCAGCTGGTAGTGAAGCTTCATTTGTTTCCCCAAGATGCTAGAAGGTATGTATATAATGTATACCATTGCGCAATTTTTTTTTTTTTTTTGCCTACCGACCATTGGGGCCAAAGCCCCTGGTCATTAAGGCCATATATATATATATGTATACACATATATACAAACGTATAAATATGACCTCGATATAACGGACTTCAGTACACCGGAATTCGCTTTTTTCGGACTCGAGGAGCTACCGGACTAAACTCCTATATATTGGAAAAAGTCCGATAAAGCCAGAAGCAGTCCAGACTGCCTGACCACTTCAGCTATGTTCACCACAATAAGACAGGTAAAAGACATGTTTTTCTGTGCACAGTACAGTATTATTATACCATTTGATTAACGTAGTGAAGGTATAACACAGTACAATACTGCAATGGTGGTGAAAACCACTGATGCTATCCGGACTAATGTCTGATACATCGGAAAAAGTCCGGATTAGCAAGGGTAAGTCCGGATGTCGCTTTTATCGGAATTTTGCATTTTTCGGAATGGCTTGGGCCCCAATTAGTCCGTTACAGTGAGGTCTTATTGTATATAC
>JAGKTI010010714.1:0-27900 GCA_018397915.1 Birgus latro
TTCTACAACTGTATGTGGAGTTGAATGGATCAATTGCTATCTAAGTGAGCTCACTGATTACGAACGTGATGCTGTAAGAGAAGAAGCGTCATCCTCAACGTTTACTTTTGCTGATGGTGTCACAGTTTCTTCCCTCAAACGTGTTACTCTGCCCTGCTACATTGGAAACATGCGTGCTACCATCATGACTGATGTTGTGGACTGCAATATTCCCTTGCTGTTGAGTAGACGTTCCATGAAAAAAGCAAAAATGTTGATTAACCTTGGAACTGACCAGGTCAAAATTTGTGGAACTATCATTGATTTAAAGTCCTCATCTTCAGGCCATTACTTACTTCCAATTTCCTTATGACTAGATCGTGAATTTTGTGAAACAATCATGTTGGCATCTCTTGGGGGTGATGTAGAAAAAAACGCTTTGAAGCTTCACAGGCAATTTGGACACCCAACATCGGCAAAATAAATTAAACTGATTATTGTAGCAGCGGTGGCTCATTGGGTTAGAGCACTCCGCTCTGGCCGTAGGGTCTGAGGATCGAATCCACCCAAGGGTCATTGGTAGACATCAGGAAGGGCATATGGTCATAAAATGCTATACGCTCCAATCCAAAAAGGCTGACGCATGCAAGCATGTTGCAGCCTTCAAAAACGAAACGAAACGATCACAGATGTGGGAATTAAAAGTTCAAAAGTGGAGCGGGCTATCAAGGCTGTATCTGATGCTTGTACAGTCTGTTGCAGATTTAAGAAAGCCAAGCCCCAACCCATAGTCAGTTTGCCCATTGCGTCTAAGTTTAATGAAGCCATAGCCATGGATTTAAAAGCTTGGGGAAGGCATTATTTCTTAGTCCTTGTTGATTTGGCGACCAGGCATTGTAATGCGATAGTAATCACGGATAAGTGTGCTCCCACCATTATCAAAGGAATATTTTGGAGCTGGATTGTCGTGTTTGGCGCACCTAGAAAAATTCTTACAGACAATGGCTGTGAATTCAACAATGCGGAAATGCGAGCATTGGGAAAGGCCTTCAATATCAAGATCATGACAACGTCTGCAGAGAGTCCTTGGAGCAANCTCGTGGGGGTGATGTAGAAAAAACCGCTTTGAAGCTTCACAGGAAATCTGGACACCTAACATCGGCAAAACTAATTAAACTGATCACAGATGCGGGAATTCAAAGTTCAAAACTGGAACGGGCTATCAAGGCTGTATCTGATGCTTGTACAGTCTGTTGCAGATTTAAGAAAGCCAAGCCCCGACCTGTAGTCAGTTTGCCCATGGCGTCTAAGTTTAACGAAGCCATAGCCATGGATTTAAAAGCTCGGGGAAGGCATTATTTCTTAGTCCTTGTTGATTTGACGACCAGGTATTGTAATGCGATAGTAATCGTGGATAAGTGTGCGCCCACCATTATCAAAGGAATATTTCGGAGCTGGATTGTTGTGTTTGGCACACCTAGAAAAATTCTTATGGACAATGGCTGTGAATTCAACAATGCGGAAATGCGAGCATTGGGAGAGGCCTTCAATATCAAGATCACGACAACGTTTGCAGAGAGTCCTTGGAGCAACGGAGTCTGTGAGCGTCAAAATGCAGCCATTGGTGACATTGTTAGGAAGATAATGGCTGATAGCCAGTGTGAACTGGATGTTGCCTTGACATGGGCAGTGGCTAGAAATGCTCTCACCAACTACTCAGGCTTTCTCCTAACCAATTTGTTTCTGGTCAAAACCCTGGTCTGCCTAATGTGTATGCAAATGATCCTCCAGCCTTGGAACCTTCATCACCATCGAAAATTGTGAGAGACAACTTGAACACTCTTCATTTAGCTAGACAAGAGTTTATAAAGACCGAATCAGATGAACGCTTGGCTAGGGCTCTGCGGCACAACATACGTTCGAGTGACCTAAACGACATCCGAAATGAAGTCTTCTACAAAAGAAATGACAGTCATGAGTGGCACGGTCCCGGAATTGTAATAGGCTGAGATGGGAAACAAATTCTGGTGAGACACGGCGGTGTCTACATGCGAGTGCACGTATGTCGTCTAGCGCGTGCACCAGAGCAAGATACTACAGTTGAAAGTCGTGTCAGTAGTGATGAGAAGAACAATGTTGTCCAGGAGAAGCCTAATTACGATCCTCCGCAAGTGTTAAATGACTATCCACCAGATGACGAGTCGGAAGATGGTGTGGTCCCAACTGATGAGCCTCCCACAGTTTCTGTTCCGATTAATCAGCTTCCCAAAGTTTCTGTTGGTCAACGTATAAAGGGAATACATTCAGAAAGTGGAGAGTTGGTGTCTGGAAGGATTATGAGTCAGGCAGGTAAAGCCACTGGAAAGTACAAACACTGCTATAATTTGAAGAGGGACTCAGATGGCAGCACTGATTGAATAGATTTGGAGAAGGACCTTAGCGAATAGGAAGTGGTTGATGATGACGCAGAAATGCTTGTTCTTTTCAACTCTGAGGCCGTATTATGCGCTAAGGAAAATGAAATTACAAATTGGCAGAATAATGATGTGTATGAGGAAGTAGATGATGTTTGGCAAGGTGCCATAACGGTTCAATGGGTTGTGACAGAAAAACTGAAAAATGGAAAGCCTATTGTTAAGGCCCGCTCAGTCGCCAGAGGATTTGAGGAAGACACAGTGGATCTCCGAAAAGACTCGCCTACTTGTTCAAAGGAAGCAGTGTGTTTGGCACTTTCTTTGGCCTCCACCAACCAGTGGGATTGCCACACTATGGACATGAAAGCTGCCTACTTGCAAGGTAACCACATTGAGAGAGTTGTTCATTTACGCCCTCCGCCTGAATATGCAAATGGTAAGTTATGGAGACTAAAGAAAACTGTTTACGGCCTTTGTGATGCTGCTAGGCATTGGTATCTGCGCGTAAAAGATCAGTTGTTGAGTCTCGGAGCTAAAGTGTCATCACTGGATTCAGCGCTGTTCTCTTGGAGCAATGGTGGCAAAGTCGAAGGCATTGTATGCATCTACGTCGACGACTTCCTTTGGGCTGGTACACATGAGTTCGAACAGCAAGTGATAAATCGTTTGAGTCAAATATTCCTCATCGGCAGTTCAGAATCAAAAGCCTTCAAATACATTGGTCTCAATATCATCTCCAACATTGATGGCAGCATAACGCTGCACCAATTCCAGTATGCTTCATCTTTGAAACCAGTCACGCTGAGTAAACATCATGCAGCAGTAAAATCAGGGGAGCTGTCCGAGTCTGAGAAAATGGAGTACCGAGCATTAATTGGGCAACTCAATTGGATTGCCACATACACTCGACCAGATATTGCCTTTGATGTGTGTGAGTTGAGTGTGAATAGCAACCGAGCTACCGTAGCGGATTTGCTTAGACTCAATAAGGTGATCTCAAGGGTGAAGACTGACAACATGAAGCTATACATTCCAAGAATGGGGCCGATCGAGGACTGTCATATAGAGTGCTTTTCGGATGCCTCATTTGCCAACCTTGTAGGCAATGGATCTCAGGGAAGTTTTGTGATCTTCCTACGAGATGTTAGTGAGGCAAGATGTCCTATATTCTGGCAGACAAGAAAGATCAGGAGGGTCGTCAAATCTACCTTATCTGCTGAGGCGTTGGCGCTGCTTGAATGTGCTGAAACTGCTGTATATCTCTCCAACATATTGCGTGAGGTTTCTGGATGTGGAAAGATCAAAATAAAGTGTTTCATCGACAACAAGAGTCTGGTGGACGACCTTTACTCCTGTAACAGCGTAAAAGACAGGAGATTGCGCGTTGATATTGCTGTGTTGCGGGACATGTTGGAGTGGGGGAAGATTGATGAGGTATCCTGGGTGGATACATCACAACAACTGGCTGATTGTCTCACCTAGAAAGGTGCCTCGACCGAGCGGCTGCGTGCAGCAGTCAGCCGAGACTAGAAAGTTTATAATACTTCAAGAGACATCACATATTTGTATGTGGCCACAGACTGGGTCTTGATAGTAATTAAACAAAAGTGTATGTATTGGATACATAGTGTGTATCGGGTGTTGATGGTACTCACACAAAAGTCTATGTATTGGATACATAGTGTGTATCAGATGCAAATAGACCATCCAGTTTCGTCCTTGGAATCTTCTGTCAAATCAAGAAGAGAAGACGAGAGTGTTAGTGTGTGTGCGCACGCACACACCTGCTAAGTCACAAGTGATGACGTCATCGGAAGGTTCCTGTGGTATGCAACCGGGAACCTTGGCAGTTCACATTGTGAGGCCGGTGAGTGTGGTTTGCCTAGTTTCCTACAATGAGCTTAGCTCAATTCCTGTATATTACAAATAGGTAATACAAACAGGTAAATACAGCTGCACACATATTACCAGATATACAAATATCAGAAAAAGAAATACAGGATGAGCTAAGTAAATCAGACGAAGGAAAAGCAAATGGTCCTGATGATGCTGGGTGCTACATGAATGTACAAAGGAGTTAAGAAAAACCATTATCTTTAATATTCAAGAAATCCTTGGGACAAGGTAAACTACATGATATTTGGAAGAAAGCAAACATTGTTCCCTTATTCAAGAAAAGGAATACACAAAATCCACTCAACTATCGACCAGTATCACTAACCAGCGTTGTAAGCAAGGTACTAGAAAAGCTGCTAAGAAAATTTTGGGTAAATCAGCTAGAAGAACACAGTATAATAACAAAAAGGCAGTTTGGTTCCAGAAAGGGAAAATCATGTGTTACTAACCTGTTGAGCTACTATGATAGAGGAACAGAAACACTACAGAAAAGAGAAGGATAGGTGGACAGTATCTACTTAGATTTCAAGAAAGCATTTGACAGAGTACCACATCAAAGACTTTTATGGAAATTGTACCATCAAAGAGGAATCCGAGGAAAACTGTATTGTTGGATGCAAGATTTTCAAAAAAAAAAAAAAAAAAAAGGGGGGGGGATGAGAAGAGAGAGGATGAAATCACCAGGATGGAAGTGGTGGAAGCAATGAAGAAAGTTAAAATGGGGAAAGCCCCAGGAATTGATGGAGTGTGTGGTGAAATGCTGAAGCATGGGGGAGTGATAGTAATAGAATGGATTTGGAAGGTGTGCAGATTGGCTTGGGAGGAGGGTAGAGTCCCGGAGGACTGGAAGTCAGGTATAAATATTCCTCTGTACAAAGGAAAAGGGGAAAAAGCAGTGTGTGGTAATCACAGGGGCATTTGCCTTCTCAGTGTAATAGGAAAAGTATATGGTAGGATACTTATTGACAGAGTTAGTGAAATTACTGAGGAATTAGTTGGAGAAGAACAGGAAGGTTTTAGGAAGGGAAGAGGTTGTGTAGACCAGATATTCATTCTTAGATCCTTAGTGGAAAAATTTCTAGAGAAGGGCAAGAAGTTGTATGCAGCCTTCATGGATCTGGAAAAAGCATATGACAGGGTGGATAGACAAGGTTTGTGGAAGGTATTAAGAATATATGGAGTGGATGGGAAGTTGCTGAAGGCAGTGAAGAGTATGTATGAGGGTGCTAAGGCTGCAGTGAGTGTGGATGGCAAACTGAGTGAATCTTTCCATTTGAAGGTTGGGTTGAAACAAGGATGTGTCATGTCTCCATGGTTGTTCAATCTGTATATGGATGGGGTTATAAAAGAGATACAAGGTCGGGCAGTGGATGCTGGAGTGGCCCTAGTGAGAGAGGGCAGTGTCTGGAAACTCCCTGTACTGTTGTTTGCAGATGATATTGTGTTGCTGAGTGAAGATGAAGGGGAGCTGCAAGGCTTGGTAGATGAGTTTGGGAAAGTGTGTAAGAAACGGAATCTAAAGGTGAATGTGGAGAAGAGTAAAGTGATGATCATCGAGAGAAATGAAGCCAGTGAATGTACAGTGAGCCTGGATGGGAAGGATATGGAGAATGTGAGTGAATTTAAGTACCTGGGCAGTGTGATGAGTAAGGATGGAAGTCTGGAGGGTGAAGTGCTCGAAAGGGTGCAGCAGGGAAGGAAGGTTGCTGGTTCGTTGAAAGCAGTGATAACAAACAGGGAGGTGAGCATGGAAGTGAAAAAGTTGTTACATGAAAGTATAGTGATACCAACTCTGACATATGGAAGTGAAGCTTGGACCCTGTTGGAAGGACAGAAGTCAAGAGTGAGAGCAGTGGAAATGAGTTATTTGAGAGGAGCATGTGGAGTCACATGGAGAGACAGACTAACAAATGAGGAAGTGAAGGAGCGTTGTGGCGTGGTTGAGGACGTGATGGGAAGCGTTAGGAGAAACACGTTAAGGTGGTTTGGGCATGTGGAGAGGATGGAGAGTGAAAGACTGATGAGGAGAGTGTATGTGAATGAGGTGGAGGGGGCGAGGGGGAGGGGGAGGCCGAGGATGAGATGGAGGGATGGAGTGGAGAGGTATATGAGAGAGGGGGGTGTGAGTTGGGAGCGTGGTAGTGAAATGGCAGGGGACAGAGTGACATGGAGGCGATTTGTTTGTGGCCACCCCGTTCGGGATGAAGGCGTCTGGCAATAGATAGACAGAGAACAGTACTAAGGGGAAATTACTCATCATGGAGGGAAGTGACTAATGGAGTTCTGCAGGGCTCAATGCTGGCACCGATTGTGTTTTTAGTGTATATAAATGACACAAATAGCAACACTGGAAATGAAAGCTATTTAAATATGTTTGCTGATGATGCAAAAATACAAAGGAGAATTACTAATGCAGCCTCTTGCAAAGAGCTACAAGAAGAATGAAATAAACTTCATGAATGGAGCAATACATGCCAAATGGAATTCAATGTGGACAAGTGTCATGTACTGTAATCAAGTTTGGTAAAAGTGGAAAAAGACCTGATTGAATTATAAGTTAGGAAGTAATATCCTACACACATCAGAAAAAGAGAAGGACCTAGATGTGATTATCAATGCCACATTATCTCCGGCTGATCACATCAGTGAGAAGGTACGGAACATGTATACACTGCCTGCAAGTATGAGAACAGCAATTACATACATAAATGAAGACATGCTAAGAATGATAACACAATTCATCAGACCAACCCTGGAGTATGCGTCAGTGGTCCGGAGTCCTTATCTCAAAAAACACATAGATAAGATTTAAAAAGTTCAAAGGGCTGGTACAAGATGGGTATCAAGCTTAAGGGTACGAAGAAAGACTAGAAAAACTGAATCTAGCTACACTACAGGAGATAAGGAAAAGAGGAGACATGATTATGCTATACAAATGCATATCAGGGAAAGAGAAAATAGACATAAGTGATTACATAACCTATAGGGATGCATCAGCAAGAGGACACTGCAAAAAACTGCATAAAAAGAGGCGATAAAGACTTAAGGAAATTCAGTTTCCCAAATAGGGCAATTGGTTAGTGGAATGAACTACTGAATGAAATAGCGTGTGCCAAAACAATTAACACATTTAAGGATAAGTACGATAAAAATGGTTTAAGACACGGGACAGCACGAGCTTCACTCATTCCTGTAATGATACAATTTGGTAAGAACAATTAGGTAAGAACATCCTCCAACCTTACGTCAACACACTACACGAATGGTTCACCACAAACTGGCTCAAAATAGCCCTAGCCAAATCTACAGTGACCCTTCTCACAAACTGGACAGCAGAACACAGTCACATTCCACACCTCACCATAAACAACATTCCCCTGCCACACACACACCCAAAATCCTTGGTGTAACATACAATACATTAGTGTCATTTAAACAATACATCTCAAACATTCAAGGTAAATTAGCACCAAGACTCAGTCCCTTGAGGTCACTTGCCCATACAACATTTGGACACAACAAAGAAACCACCACCACAGTATACAAACAATATATACAATCAGTGATGAATTATGAAAGCCCTGCTTGGGCTCCTAACCTCACTAAAACACACTACAGACCATACAGAACAAGGCCCTAAAAATAATGGCTGTACAGTTATTACACCCACAGACCACCTACATCAAGAAACCAAAGTCCTCAAAGTCAAGGATCATCTACACATGAGAGGCACCCAAATTCTCGCTGCAGCCTCCACAAATCCACAACATTTACTACACTGCATGGTAGCATATCCACACACACCAAGGAACATCAAAATTAGCACTCGATATCATACACAAATACTGTCATCTCTACCCCCTTGCCCACCTCAGACCAGTTTCCAGAAGCATATCCATACTCAAATCACTCGATGCTCCATTCAGTCACTTAAAGATAATGCACAGCTGCATGCACGGCCTCCCGATATCCACCCTTCTGAATCCTATCTCCTGCATGAGGACAGGGTCTATCTGGCCAGGATGAGATGTGGGCATCATCCAGCCCTCTTAAGTTATCAGAAGAGGCTGGATGACTCCGTCACTGATGCCCGTCCAGGATGCAACACAGTACCCCATACTATTAAGTACATTATGGAAGACTGCATTGCACACAATCACCTAAGTCAACAATGCAACATACACTCCTTGAGAGCTCTGTGGGAAGGCCAGGTCTCGGCCGTGGCCTTCCTTTGGGACTCGGGGCTGTTAGGCCAGACCGCTTCGGGAAAAACTACTAACACAGTAGGTATGCACCGTACGCGAGTTCACAGTACACGAATCGCATAGTACGTGAGGACCTATTATTTATCGAATTTTAGTGTATTTTTAATAGTACATGCACTGAACTTGTAATAGGCGAGACGGCAGTGAAAAGTGGCCCAAATCCGGGGTTTCCCCGAGCACGCGACATTGCCACCCCAAGACGTGCCAACGGTTGCCTGCGCTCCACCCACCTTGTGACCAGTGATGGAGAGTGGAGACTTGTCGATGATGGGGATCAGCTGGGTACTGTGTGCCCTAGATAAATTCAAGGAAGAATTCAAGAACATCGAACACTGTCAGCTGCGAGTGGAGGAAGTGATGACGTCACTGGAAAGAACCTTCCACTACTACACAGACAGGCACAACCAGGAGGTTAACAGAAGGAAGCAAACCCTCATCACCCGTTACCTGTGGCCTCAAGAAAGTGAGGAATCACTCCCTTCAACATCAGAAGAGCCATTTCCTGGGGAGGATCAAGAGGATGATGCGATGTCTCAGGTGTCAGAAATAGACTTTGAAGGTTAATGAACGAAGTGAGTGCATTAGCTAGTGAAAATGCTGAAAGTGCTGGTGATGAGAGTGGTGAGGAAGGTGGCGTGTTGGGTGGTGTGGCAGGTGGGGCAGGAGGTGCATGCTAGGTGCCTCACCCTGCCTCGGATCCCCTTCTTACGTATATCAAGCCTGTTGTCCTCTTAGGTTAAGCTGAGCAGCCATAGTCTTGTTGGTTTAGTTAAGCTATATCCTTATTGATTTAGTAAAGCCATAATCTTGTTGGTTTACTTTATCTTACATAATATGTCTTAGACAGTTTCCCTGTACAATACAATACTTAGGTCTGAAAGAATTCTCAAGGGTTACCGATGAAGGAGGATGCCAACCATATGTAATTTTTCCCATAAGTGTATGTATTCACAGTACGCAAAATCCTAGTACACGACCTCCTCTGCCGCCCATAAACTCGCGTACTGTGCGTACTTATTGTACTACTTCTCAGGCCACTATGTCCCCAGTTGCACCTCCAGCCTTAAAACAACAATGAACTATAGTGCCTTTTCTGTTCCAGGGACTGAAGCAGTCCCTTGCACATTAAAGGCAATACAGTTGGTTGATGTTTCTTGTCACTGCAAGGTTCTTTCATTAAACAAGAGATATGTTTATGTTCTCTCTTCTTATTCTTCCTTCAACTTTTCATTCAACAAACACTCAGATTCATCTCAAGATAGTTTCATCAGTCATTTTGGTCACCTTAACTACTCTTCAATGGTTCTACTCCACTGGTACAGCTTTACTCACACTTCTCATAAATATAAAAAGGAAATCAACAATTTCCCATCAAATTTAATCATTCCCATATGATTACACTAGCCAATGTCCTTCTCCACAGGCTGGTAGGTGTACTGGCTCTGCCCGTCACACAAATTGTTGGCCTGTTAGCAGACTGGCTTGTGTTGTCATGGTCTATGGTCTACTGATGTACACTCGGGCATCCCTTCCATCCAGCACTTATGGCACTCTCTTTGCTCCAACAGACAGGGAGGTATGACGAACTTTAGATTACTTTTCTCTGATTCACTTTCCATTATTCTTTATCTTCACACCCTATGCAGTACTATAACAGGAAAGGAAATTAGGATATAAATGAGGCCATCTTCAGGAAACTTCACTTCATCTTTAACACCAAACATTACAAAAAATCAAGCTTACTGGATAATTACTTTTTCCTAGATATCTGTCTTACCTCATACACCTAAAAGTGAATTTTTGAGGCTGGCTGATGTATATTCTATATCCCTAAGTGCCTTCACACTAAGTGCATCTATCTGTTCCATCTGCTGCCTGTCTATCACCTGTTTCTTCTGTCTGGTTGCCATACGAATTATCTCCTCCTCAATCTGACCCAACCGTCTCTCTCCTTGTTGAATGTGATATTCCAAGAAAATCTCTGATATGTCTGACTTTGAGGGCAAATTCATTCTAGAGTTCCCAGTCTGGGTGGCAAACAATGAGTCCCCAATATGGTGCAGAACAGTGGTGTTGGGCTTTTGTTGGCTTACTGATGACATCACAGCCTCGGGTATAGCAAACAGCTTACTCTTGTCTATTTTAGAGGTTGAAGGTTCATGTCTGTTGTGTGTCTGGGTGCATATAGTGATTGGCTCAAAATGTGACTTTGGCTCAGTTTTTATCTTGATGGAGGGTGTTATGGGTGTTTCAGCCTTACTGGAAACTGATACTACAGGTTGAAGTGGACTTTCTATTTTGATTCGTGGTAATGAAACTGGTATTTTTTTGTCAAATGGTTGTTTGGGCTGGGTCACGACTCTGGTCTTAATGGCAATTGGCGATACAAAGGAAGAGGGCCGTTTCCCTGACACCTGTTCTGTGCTTTGTGGTAAATTGACTCTCTTGGTCTGAATACCAATATTTGGTTGAGAGGTTATATGAGTCTTTATGGCCACTGTTGGTTGTGTCAGCATTTGAGTCTTTCCAGAGATATCTTTCTGGGTAATCATATGAGTTTTAATAGGAGAAAGTGGCTGGAAGCCTGGTTGTTTTTTTGAGGAGCCAGATGTCTGAGATGCCATTTTAGTTTTAACAGTACAAACAGGCTGAAAAGTTGCCTGACTCTTTGGGAGAGAATTTAACTGAGACATGCTGTCACTGGCTTCCAATTTCACACCAACAGGGGCTTTAGATGCCATTTGGGACTTAATGATGACAGGTAAGGCAGTGGATGACTTAGACTGAATTACCAAAGAAGAAACAGAAGAAGACTGTAATTGACTGGTGACAGGTAACTTTGAGTCAGCCTGCATGTGTGCTTTGATGGTTATCGGTACTGCGACTGATGAGCCAGCACCTGATGTATGTGCAACATCAGATTTCTGGGGACTCTTGGTTGTGGACAACTCAGATGAAGGCAAGTTCTGAGACAGCACACCACTGCTCAGAAGTTTATCCATGTCCTGCCAACAAAGGTAAACACAAGTCAACCAAAAATAATCTGGATCTTTCTTCATTACTCTTGTTACCTCTAAACAATTTAATCACATCAGGGTGGATTCTAAACTGGGGGAATTAGATATATCCTTCACTAACTTCTTTAGTTGGGGCTCTCTTAAACTGAGTAAAATAATCTGGAACAGGAAGAATAAAATGAAAATGACAATTGGTTGAAGGGGTCATCACTTCACAACCAAAGTTCCATCCTAGGCTGATTACCATCACCTGGTGCTAACAAGAACTGAATATAAGACATCCTGGTATTAAAGGGGCTCGTGACAGTTTTTAACCCCCTCACTACCAGGGATCTCATCTTAAGTAATTAAAAGCCAACAGCAGCAGCAGCAATCAAATATGAAAGGTCTTCTGATTCAAAAGAGGTTAACATTATGTTGTAGTGGATGTACAACTGAAAGCTTGGAGAAAGCCTTATGACAGGCTGCTGAATGAGGAGTATGACTGGAACAGGGAGAATTTGGAGACAGAGGATTCAATGTTTGGCTCTTGGCCTCTGGTTGATGTTGATATTGTAAGCAAGGCCATTGGCAGGATGCATTTGGGGAAGCCGGCTGGTGTGTCTGGGCTGACTGCTAAGATGTTGGCCTCCAGAGGCAGAGTGGGTTTAGTTAATGATCTGATACATTCTATTACAGTGATTCCTTGGTGATCACGCACTTGGTTTTTGTTGTCACTATGAGATGAAAATCTGCACTCCTGTGGTTACTGCACATTTTTCAGCTAAAAACATTGTTATCCAGCACCTGAGCTAGTTTCTACAGACAATGATGGTGCAGTGTCTGTGGTTTCAGATGGTTTTGAGTGAATCAAAGATGAGGCCATACCTGAGGCATTAATCCCAGGTAGTTGTGTCCACTACCTCTCCACACCCTTGCCTCAGAACCCCTTACCTCAAGCCATTTCAGGTCCATGGTATGAGTTTCTTCTTTACTGTTTCTATCACCTTCTGTTAACCTAACCATGCCTGTGTGTGTGTGTTTCTGACACATACAATAACAGTATTTATGTATGTATCTGATGGGTCTACATTGTTGTAATGGAAAAGTTTGGGTTTGCACTTGGGATGCCAGGTACCAATTAGGATAAATCCCATAGGTTTCATGCTTTCACCGTCGTGCATTTCTGTTATCACACACCAAGTTCCGTACCAATCATGAGCGATAACCAAGGGATCACTGTATATAAGAGTGTATTTTTCCAGATGACTGGTTGAAAAGTGTGGCTGTAAATGTGTATAAGGAGAAGGGGAAGCCCTGGAAAGAGCAAATAATTGAAGCATAAACTTTTGGACCTGATAATGAAAGAAATGCAGAGAGTCCTTTATGGTATGATGGAAAAGAATGAATACTGACAAGATGCAGTCTGGGCTGCCAGGCAATGGAAACTGTGAGGCAATATTCACTGTCCAACAGCTTCATGAAAAATATATAGGAAGGCAGAAAGAGCTGTAATTTGTTTCTGTTAATTAGAGAAGGCCTTTGACACAGTCCCTAGGAGAGGGTGAAGTTGGCGATGAGAAAGCTTACAACTGAGAAGTGGCTCATTAGAATGGTAATAGCAATGCATGAAGGTGCTCACACCCAGGTGACAGTGAACAGGGGCTTGAGTGATAATTTTCCATGAATGTTGGTGTGCATAATCAGTCAGTTTTCAGCTCATTATTATCATGGTGCCTGAAGCTCTCTTATGTGACTTGAGAACTGGATTTCCATGTTTTTTTTTTTTTTAATAGCAATGCATGCTCACACTCAGGTGATAGTGAACAGGGGCTTGAATGATAATTTTCTATGAATGTTGGTATGCATAATCAGTCAGTTTTGAGCTCATTATTATCATGGTGCCTGAAGCTCTCTTATGTGACTTCAGAACTGGACTTCCATGTTTTTTTTTTTTTTTTTTTAATGCAAAGACATGTGTTAGGAGTGTTATGCTGTATGGTAGTGAGACCTGGGCAGTTAAGGAAGAGGATATTCACAGGCTCAAACATACAGAAATGACAATGATTAGGTGGATGTGCAGTGTGTCCTTGAGTGCAAGGCCTGGAGGGACTAGATTTATGATGGAAGAGTTGAGAGGCAGGATGGGACTAGTGTATTGGTGTTATGAGGAAAGGTAGACTGAGATGGTTTGGGCATGTACTGGGTGCAGCAAGTGAGAAGTGTTAATGTAAGGGGTAGGGTAGTGAGAGGTAGACCTAAAAAGACCTGGGACGAGGTCACTGACTGTGACCTCAGGGTTAAGGGACTAAATAGGGAAGCTACTAGAGATCAAGCAGCATGGAAAGCCGCCATTAGGTAACCAAGGTCGATACATGCAAGCAGCTGGAGCCTTTAAAAACAAAAACGATGATGGAACCAAAGGCCACAGGCCTGTGAGATTGTTTCCTCCAAGAAAAAGTATAAACAAATCAGCCGAGACCCAAATTCAAGATCAGTTCATTTCAACATGCCAGGACACATTGTGTTTTAAGGACTTGCAGTTATAGGAAGTAGGAAATAGACAGAGGAAGACAGCTCCTGAGATGACCTGTTGTATACATGAAGGACTGGGAGCAACTGTTAACTCTTGTATTAGATAGCTGGAGAGAAAATAGATGAGAAATTGCTGCCAGAGGAGAGCTGCTAGCCCATCATAGGGATGGAGGGATGCAAGCAGACAGTTCAGAGGAAGAGTAACCACTGAAGTAGTAACAGAAAAGAGATAAAGATGTAACAGTGCGGCAAAGAGACAGAGGTTGAAGGACGCCAGTAAGAAGAGGAGAGTTAATGAGACAAAGCCTTTAACCCCACTTTATTGAGAACAGCTGTATGTGTGGAGGCTCCTCAAAAAATGAGGGTTGTACTCTAAACAGGGATGATAAAACCACTGTATAAAGTCAGCAACTGTGAAGACCTAAAGAAGGCACAGAGTCAGCTTTCCACACCTAATCTCTTGGAAGATTTTACATGATAAGTAATAAGATCATTTCAATATAAATTTGGAGAGAATGAAACCCCAAGTATGTTCAAGGATGATGCAGGATTGAGCTGGATTGTAAAAAATTAGAGAATACTCCTGCAAAAGATTCTGACATGCTGAAGATGTAAGAACTGAGTTTTTGATGAATTAAAAACAACAAGATTACTTTTACCCCCAATTAGAGATTTAAGCCAAGTCAGAAATCCAACCTCAGAGGTTCAGATGACACTTTTAATTATCATTTTAAGAAACTTTTGTAAAATATTCACCATAAATAGCATTTACGCATCGTAACAAAGAGACTCAAGCGTGACGTCAGGGAATGGTTGCTCTATGCATGGCAGGTACTGCACAGCTGGTCTGACTCATGGCTTTGTTTCATCTATCACTTTATTCTTTGTAGATATTTTTCCACAGAAAGGTATAAAATTTGTGGTTTTTGCCTAACTTCAATTCAGCACTCTGACTTTTTATTTTGTTTATGTTTTTGGAACATACTATGATAAAGTACAAATAATCAGCTTCAAAATAACACCACAACCAGCATCCTAACATTAAAAGTGTATTTGCACTGACTGATTAAAGAAAAAGATTGCAAAGCGAATATGTGGCCGAGACTATAAGAAAATTATGCATCTCTTTCCTTTCGCTTTACTGTGCAACAAAATGCAAAAATTACCAAAATATATATATATCTTTGTAAAGGTAATTTATTGAAGTTTTGCATGGTTTAAACCAGATTTACATATCTTCATTATTATTTTTTTTTTTTTGCCAAATATTTTTCTACAGCAAGGTATAAAATTTTTGGTTCTCGCCTAGCTTCAACTCATCATTTTGACATTTTATTTTATTTTTTCTCCTTTTTTGAAAATACTGTGATAAAATACCACTATTCAGATTTAAAATGACACCAGAACTAACATTCTAACATGAAAAGAGTATATACATAGCGGGATCAAAGAAAAATATCACACAGTGAAGATGTGGGTCAGTTTGAGAGTGGCTGACTCTAGCACAGACGTAATGTGCCCGGCCCAGAAACCTCATAGGGTTAAGTGCTTTATAACTTCATTCCTTGTTTCTTGAAGTAACTGCTGAGATGGGCACTGCAAGAAGCAAATGGAAAGGTGGAGGGTGGAGTCATTAGTGCGTGAGTGGACAGGGTTAGATATGCAGCTCAGAAGGTCATTGAAAAATAAAGGGAAGAGAGTTGGTGATAGAACACAGCCATGAGAAACACCAATAATGCTAGCTCTACAAGAAGGATGGTGGCCATCTACAACAGCAGCTGTAGAACAACCAGAAAGAAAGCTAGAGATGAAGGCACAGATAGAAGTAAACTGTAAGGGAGCAGTGTGGATATTAAAGATTTATGCCAGACTTGATCAAAAGCTTTTGTGATGTCAAGTGCAAAGGCAAAGCTTTCACCAAAGTCACAAACGGAGGATGATCAGAAGTCTGGAAAGAAGGTGAGAAGATTGGAAGTACCCATACTGACAATCAGAAAGGTTCTGATAGGGAAAGTGCCTTAAAATTTAAAAAAAAATACATTTAAAACATTTACAAATACAGGATATTAAAGAAACTGGGCAACATGAGGCTGAGAATGATCACCCTTCTTTGGGACAGGATGACTGATGCAACTTTCAGCAAGAAGGAAAGGTACAAGCGGACAGACGAAGTGAATGAGTTTACCTACGCAGGGTGTAAGCACAGATGCACAGTTCTTGAGGGCAACAGGAGGGTCTCCATCATGCCCATATACTTTGTTAGCACTGAGGCTAGTGAGGGCAGAACGTATAACAAATGAGGAAATTTTAACGTCCGTTATGAGGAAGTCAGAGAGGGGAAGTGATAGAGGAAAAGCACGGTATCGTCTAACGTGGAGCTGAAAGAGAAAGTCTGAGCAAAGAGTTCTGTTTTTTCAGTAGAAGAAACAGCTACAGAGCCATCAGAGCAGAAAAGAGAAGGAAAGAAGGATGAAGTAAACTTATTACAGAGATTTCTGGCAAGGTGCCAAAAGGAGCAGGAAGATCTGTGTCAAAGTCTGAGCATTTAGTGCGAATGAAATTATTTTTTACTGAGCGAAGAACAGGCTCGGCACAGTTCCTGGTAAAGACGTATAAGAAATGAGATTCAGGGGTGGACTGACTCCAGTACCTTTTGTAAGCTTTCTCCTTGTTGTGGACAGCATTATAACAAGCATGATTATTGCATTAGTAACAGGATAAGAGAAATGAATGTATGCTTGCATGCCTGAGAGAATAACCTCTGTAACGCATGACATACACTCAGATGGCTCTTGGTCATGGAAGCAATAACCACTCCTGGGAAAATTAAAGTACTGTCTGAGGGCCTCCCAATCAGCAGCTCTAAAATGCCATAGCCACCGATTCTTGGGAGGGTCCACAGGTCTAACTGGAGTGACAGGACAGGTTAAGGTGGTAAGATTGTGACTGGAGAATCCCACAGGAGAGAAAAGATTAACAGCATAAGTGGAAGGATCAGTTGTAAGGAAGGGGTCAAATATGTTGAAACTCTCTCCATGGCAGTCAGGGATATGGGTAGGATGCTGTACAAGCAGCTCTAGTCATTAAGGATAGAAAAGATGTAGGCTTGTTCAGCAGGTGGATCACTGAAAGGATAGGAGAGCCAAAGGTGGCAATGAACATTGAAGTCGTCTTGAATGGTGATTTCAGAGAAAGGAGAAAACTGACAGGATCAGTTCAATCTCAGAAGATAGTCAAATTTTTCATAAACAGTAGAATTACAGGATAAGTACACAGCATATCTAATTAGAATGACAGGATAGTCAAAGCCAAAAAGTAGAGAATTCAGAAAATTCAGGTACAGAAACATGAAAGCAAGGTATGAGATCTGTCCACAGAGAAACTGATCTTTGTAAACAGCACACCAACTAGCTGGCAAAGCATGATCACATAGGGAGCACTGTGTACTGGTGACTTTGAGCTTTAGTCCAACACTAGCCACATCATGCCACGTCAATTAGTTATCGAGGTACACATGCTTGAGTGAATGTGTGTTCAGTGCACTTGGCAAGTTGCTCTCAGTGGAACAATGAAGGATCTTGAAATGAAACATGTTTGCATGAAATTCTGTTTCAAATTGAGAAAAACTTTTATGGAAACTTTTTAAACGTTGCAATAGGCTCGTGGGGAAGATTGTTTGAGCCATACGCAATGTCACAAGTGGTTCCAGCAGTTCAAATCAGTAAAACCATCCACTGAGGATGATCCCAAATCTGGATGACCTTCCACATCAAAAGATGAAAATCATGTTGAGAAAGAGCATGATGTGATCCATGGAAATCGTCGCCTAACTGACCGTGAAGTTTCGAAAAATGCAGGCACCAGTAAAAGTCTGTGCCACATGATGTTAACCTAAAAATTGGAGATGCATTGTGCTGCTGCAGAATCTGTGCTGCAGCTGCTAACCAATGAGCAAAAAGAGAACCGTGTCACAGTCAATCGGGAGATGTTTGAGTGTCTGAATGCCGATTAAAACTTTCTAAGAAACTTCATAACAGGTAATGAGACGTGGGTGTATGGCTATGATGTCAAAAGAAAAATGCAGTAAACACAGTGGATTGGAACATCATCATTGCAACCAACCAACCAACCAACCAACCAACAAACCAAAAAAAAAAAAAAAAAAAAAAGCAAGTGAGTCACTCATATGCGAAGGTGAATTTGATCGTCTTTTTTTTTTTTTTTAAACTGAAAGGGCATTGTTCATCATGAGTTTGGTCCAAGCGGCCAGTCAGTCAATAAAGTTTTACTTGGATGTCCTGAAGTGTTTGATGGGAGGCAGTGTGAAGGAAGAGGACTGAGGCATGGGCAAACAAATGGATGCTGCACCATGAAAATGTACCTGGCCACCCTACTCTCCAAACCTGGCCGCCACAGACCTCCCCCCCAAAGCTGAAATCCACATTGAAAGGCTGCCAGTTTCTGATGATAGAAAAGACAGAAAAAAATTCACTGAAAGAACTGCATACCATCCCTGAAAATGCATTACAGGATGCGCTCCAAAACTGGAAAAAATAATTGGAAACATTGTACGAAAAACGGAGGAGAGTATTTTGAAGGCGTCAAGTCTGATTAAGTTGTAAATGANGCAGTTTCCTATTCGGACACATCTCATAATCCCTGACCAGCCCGCTATCTTTCTTTGGTGCTTCTGGCTGGACTGCTCATAGTTGAAAGAACTTTACTGCCATGATGGAGGCTATGCCAATAAAAATTTCCTGGGTTTGTCTTCTAAATCAAGTGTGATTTTCCCTCACCATTTGATTCTAAGAGTCTGGCCATTTGAAGGAAGTCTGAAAACTTAGTAGGGACATTGCTCTTGCTGTCATTCCTGGTGAAAAATCAGTATACAACATATCACTTGTGCAGCTCAGTTGAGAGCTGCAGCATATTTGCGAGTGTCTGGTCCTAGGGAAACCTTTAGTCGGTGTGACAGGTTATCGAGGACAGGGTTCTGTATTGAAATGAATGAAGACCACTGAGATTGGCAGATGCCAATGATGCAGGAAAAATTCACCACTCCCCCATTATCTTTTTATGAATTAGCTACTGTGGAGTGTGTGGTGAAATGCTGAAGCATGGGAGAGAGAGACAGGAGAAGAATGAATGTGGAAGATGTGCATATTGGCCTGGGAAGAAGGTAGAGTCCCGGAGGATTGGAAGTCAGGTATAATTATTCCCCTGTACAAAGGAAAAGGGGAAAAAGAAGTAAGTGGTAATCATAGGGGCATTTGTCTTCTTAGTGTAATAGGAAAAGTATATGGTAGGATGCTTATTGACAGAGTTAGAGAAATAACAGAGAGATTAGTTGGAGAAGAACAGGGAGATTTTAAGAAGGAAAGAGGTTGCGTAGATCAGATGTTCATTCTTAGATCTTTAGTGGAAAAGTTTCTAGAGAAGGGAAAGAAATTGTATGCAGCCTTCATGGATTTGGAGAAAGCATTTGACAGGGTGGATAGACAAGGATTGTGGAAAGTATTAAGAATATATGGAGTAGATGGGAAGTTGCTGAATGCTGTGAAGTGTACGTATGAGGGTGCTAAGGCTGCAGTGCGTGTGGATAGTGAACTGAGCGAATTTTCCACTTGAAGGTTGGATTGAAACAGGAATGTGTCATGTCCCCATGGTTGTTCAATCTGCATATGGATGGAGTTATAAAAGAGATGCTAGGTAGGTCAGTGGATGCTGGAGTGGCCCTAATGAGAAAGGGCAGTGTTTGGAAACTCCCTGTACTGTTGTTTGCAAATGATACTGTGTTGTTAAGTGAAGATGATGATGGGCAGCTGCAAGGCTTGGTGGATGAGTCTGGAAGAGTGTGTAAGAAAAGGAATCTAAAGGTGAATGTAGGGTAGAGTAAAGTTATGGTCTTCGAGAGCAGTGAAGTCAGTGAATGTACAGTGAGGCTGGATGAGGAAGAAATGGAAAATGTGAATGCATTTAAGTACTTGAGTAGTGTGATGAGTAAGGATGGAAGTTCAGAGGATGAAGTGCTTGAAAGGGTACAACAATGAAGAAAGGTTGCTGGTTCCTTGAAAGCAGTGAAAAGAAACAGGGAAGTGAGCATGGAGGTGAAAGTTACTGCATGACAGTACTGTGATACCAACTTTAACATATGGAAGTGAAGCTTGGACCTTGTTGGAGAGACAGAAGTCATGAGTGAGAGCAGTGGAAATGAGTTATTTTAGAGGAGCCTGTGTAGTCACATGGACAGACAGGCTGACAAATGAGAAAGTGAAGGAGTGTTGTAGTGTGGCTGTGGATGTGAAACGAAGCATTAGGAAAAACACATTGCGGTGGTTTGGCCATGTGGTTAGGATGGAGAATGAGAGACTGATGAGAAGAGTGTATGTGAGTATGATGGAAGGGGGAAGAGGAAGGGGGAGGCCGTGGATGAGATGGAGGGATGGAGTGGAGAGGTATAAGAGAGAGGGAGGTGTGAGCTGGGAGCAGGGCAGTGAAATGGCAGGGAACAGGGCAACTTGGAGGTGATTTGTTTGTGGCCACCCCTTATGGGATTAAGGAGTCTGGCAACAGATAGATGGTTGTTGAGGTTGAAAAAAGTTCAGGGAGCTGTTGCCTCTCCTGACACTGAGAGGGCTCTCTCTCCATGCTAAGGGATCACTGTATGCAGCATGTGTTAGAAATGCAATGCTGTATGAATGTGAGACCTGGACAGTAAAGGAAGAGAACATTCACAGGCTCAAATGTACACAAATGACAATGATTAGGAGAATGCCCACCGTGTCTTTGAGTGTGAGGCCTTAGGGGGCTAAGTTCACAATGGAATAGTTGAGAGGTAGGATGGGATTGGAGTGTACTGGTCTTGTGATGAGGAGAGGTAGATTGAGATGGTTTGGGCATGTGGAGAGGAAGGGGGATGATAAGTGGGTGCGGAAAGCGAAAAGTGTTAACTTTAGGGGTAGGGCGGCGAGAGGAAGACCGAAAAAGATCTGGGACGAGGTCACTGAATGTGACCTCAGGGATAAGGGACTGAATAGGGAAGCAAGCAGTATGGAGAGCCCCCATTAAGTGACCAAGGCCAATGAACTGACACATATTGGAGCTTTAAAAATAAAACGAAATGAAACAACTGGTCACACAAGATTTCTAAATTTTAACAAAGTAGCACCACTACCCTGAAAAGTTAGAACTAAATAGTATGGAAACAAAAACATGAATGGTGCCCAGAAACTAAAAGAAATTTGTTGTAGATGGAAAATAAAAAACCAGTGTACTGTACTGACTTCCAAGAAGAAGCATATGCCAAAATCCACCAAGACAGCATCTGCCTAAGTAACAATAACAAAAAGTGTACAGAAGAGGTATGAGACATAATGGAGATACTAAAAAACCAAGACAAAGAAATTAGGAACTTAGAAAGTCAGTTGCTGAGGGTCAGAAGAAGATTAACAAACTAATGGATGAAATCAGGAGTCTGAAGACTGTACATCAGATCCTGAAAAAGGTCTGATACCCACCCGCCAATGTAGTAGGGAAGGCAGCAAGTTCTCAACAAGATACAGGTATCAGTGAGAGCATGGTACTAATTCCAATCGAAGACGATACGAGTTTCAAAGGCTGGGAAACAGTAGGCAAAAGAAGGGGACACTCCCGGTTCAAAAAGGCCAATAATGGATTGGGTGTCTCAAACTGATTCAGCGCCTATGCACTGGTTGTAAATGAATCTGCCCCAGCCCAGACACCATCAGAGAGGAAAGAAAACCTGAATGACAAAGTAAAAAAAAAAAAATAAATAATAATAAAAAAAAAAAAGCAACAGGCAATGAAGGCTATGATAACAAATTAAACATGAGCAGATTCTGTCTGGTGCATGCCACAGAGACCCAGACAATAGTAAATGGTGAATCTCTGGTTCTAGGACATGAGCTTCACACTTTGGAAAGTTCTGCAAGGGGAACCACAGTTGCTGAATTCTTCCTCTCACAGCAAGCAAGAATCTGACACAGGAGAGAAAGAACTACCTCCAGATACACCACTGCCTCTGACAAATGACAGCTAAGGGGTTACAGGGAAAGGCTGGAACCACTTCAGAGTTTTTATTGCTACGTCAGTTAGAAAACAGTGTCCAAACTCAAGGCATTCATAGCTATGGAACACTACAATGTTGTGACCATTATAGAGTCATGTATTCATAGTGATAGTACTGATTTCAATGGAAAAGCTGAAACTCCTAGATACAATATGTTTTATAAATGCAACCGCACAAGAGAGGAAAGGGATTTTAATGTATATCTGTGACAACTTTTTTTTCTTTTTTTTTTTTAATGCAAGGAAGAAGGAACCAAAGGCCATGGGCCCACAAACTGTTCCTTCAAAAAAAAAAAAAAAAAAAAAAAAAAAAAAAAAAAAAAAAAAAAAAAACGATACAAAAGAAAGCCAAATTCAAGATCTGTTCATTTCGAGATGCCTGGCCACACTGCGTTTGAAAGATTGGACATCATAGGAAGTAGGAAATACAGGCAAAAGGAAGACAGTTCCAGAGTTGACCAGTTGCATAAATGAAGGACTGGGAGTAACGGTTAACTCTTGCATTAGAGAGCTGGACAGAAAAAGGATGAGAAGTTGTTGCTAGACGGGTGCTGCATGCCCTTCGATGAGGTGGAGGGATGCAAGCAGGCAGTTCAGAGGAACAGTGGCCATTGAAGTAGTGATAGAAAAGAGATAAAGATACAACAGTGCGACGAAGAGACAGAGGTTGAAAGGGGCCATTAAGTGGAGGAGAGTTAATGAGATGAAAAGCCTTTGACTCCACCCTATTGAGAAGAGCTGTACATGGGGAGCTTCCCCACACAAGAGAGCTGTACTCTAAACAGGGGCGAATAAAACCCATGTATAAAGTCAACAACTGTGCAGGGGTAAAGAAGGTTCGGAGTCGGCTTAGCACACCTAATCTCTTGGAAGCAGATTTCACAAGAGATGTTATACGTTCTTTCCAAGATAAATCCCGAGTGAATGAAACTCCAAGCATGTTCAAGGATGATGCAGGAACGAGCTGGACATTATTATGCATTAGTGGGTACTCCTGTGGAAGATTTTGATGGGTTGATAGGTGTAAGAACTGAGTCTTTGATGCATTAAAAACAACAAGATTTATGTGGTTAATGGGGGTGCTCACCATCCACTCACTCAATGTAGTGCTACTCTCGGGTGTCTGCCCTTTCCTCTCCCCCTTCCTTTTTTCCTTCCTACCACTTCTGTCTTTCTTTCCTCGTCCTTTTGCCTATGGGTGACTTTACACTACCTCTTCCGCCTTTCTTTCCTCATCCTCCTGCCTATGGGTGACTCTACACTAAGTGAGAAGCCAAATGGTTTCCTGTACACCAGGAAGCCATTTACTACGCTGAGTGGTAACCATATAACCAAATTACGGTGCATGGTGGTTCAGTGGATAATTATGGCGCTCCAGTCGGACTGAGCCGGTGAAGGTTTACAGTGCACCCCCACACAATGAGAACTCACATGATGCAAATCACGCGAGGTCAACCCAGAAAATGCTTATTTTTATCGAAAGCAAAATCTGTGAATCGAACTTCCCAACATGAGAATCGGCTGCATGATTCCAAGGCGAAAATGAACTTCCCTCCATTGCTACGAGTGTCGGGCTGGACAATGCGAGTCAGTCACACGAAGGCAGGTGGCTGACAACAAGCAAGATTCAAAATGGCGGGCGACTGGCCAGATATCTGCATGCCATCTATCGACATTCCTGGGTAAACAAACACTTCTCCTCCATATTGCCGCGAGAACACATGTTGTAACTCGCATACTGTGCTCCATCGTAGCATCATAGCAGTACCCACCTGTTCATTATGGTCTCAGCTCTCAACATTGAAGGGTTTATAGCACCTCAGGAGACCTCAGCAGTGACAGTGAGAGTGACAATGGGGCACCCTGCCCCACGGGGCAAGAGTAGATGCCCCGAGCCTCGATACCCACTCCCCCTCCCTTCTTAACAAGCCCAGAAGTCACTTAAATAAAGGTAGCCTACATGGTGTTCTATTTATTGCTTTATTTGTTGGTCCAACTAGAAGTACTGTTAAACAAAGTATTAGCAGGGCAGAGTAGGCTGGAAGGGGACCCGAAGACCAAAAACCGGGTAGGCTGTCTACGATATACCATTTTTCCCATTAGTTCTTTGGTTCACACAATGCGAAATAGTACAATGCGAGGGTTTCTACCACCCATAAACTCGCACTGGGTGAGTCTCTTGAGTGTGTGGAGGAGTTTTGTTATTTGGGAGACATGTTAGGTGCCGGAGGTGGGGCTGGAGTTAGCTCGGTTGCTAGAGTGAGAAGTGGTTGGAAGAAGTTCAGGGAGCTGTTGCCTCTCCTGACATTGAGAGGACTCTCCTTACGTGCTAAGGGGTCTTTGTATGCAGCATGTGTTAGGAGTGTGATGCTGTATGGTAGTGAGACCTGGGCAGTAAAGGAAGAAGATATTCGCAGGTTCAAACGTACAGAAATGACAATGATTAGGTGGATGTGCAGTGCGTCCCTGCATGCAAGGCCTGGGGGGGCCGGGTTTACGATAGAAGAGTTGAGAGGTAGGATGGGACTGGAGTGTATTGGTGTTGTGATGAGGAGAGGCAGGCTGAGGTGGTTTGGACATGTGGAGAGGATGGGGGAGGATGATTGGGTACAGAGGGTGAGAGGTGTTAATATTGGGGGAGGGGTTGGGAGGGGTAGACCGAGAAAGACATGGGATGAGGTCATTAAATGTGACTTAAGGGTTGAGGGACTGAATAGGGAGGCTGCCAGAGATCGAGCAGCGTGGAGAGCCGCCATTAGGTGACCAAGGCCGACACATGCAAGCATGTTGGAGCCTTCAAAAATGAGCGAAAAAATGAGGGTGCACTGTATATCCAATGGGTGGTTGGGTTTTTTTTCTTATGTAATGCAACTCAGCGATAAATGAAGCTGGTCACTCTCATCTTAAATGTCAAGACCAACTTGCCTAGCCCCAGGCTCCTATGCTCCTCATGGGGCAACATAGGATTGGATGATGGATGATGGCTGAATGGATCATTTTTATCCCAGTCAGAGATACGAGCCAAGTCAGACATTACGTGTGCTATAGCCTCATGGCTTGTTTGTTGAAGTAATTGCTGAGATGAACATTGCAGGAACCGAATGGAAAGGTGAAGGGTGGAATCATTCATCAGCATACGAGTGGATAGGGTTAGATGTACAGCTTAGATCACTGATGAATAAAAGGAAAAGAGTTGGTGATAGGACAGAGCCCTGAGGAACGCCACTGTTGATAGATCTGGGAGAAAAACGATGGCCATCTACAACAGCGGCTATAGAACAACCAGAAAGGACCCTAGAGATGAAGGATAGAAACTGTAAGAAGGCAGTTTGGAAATTAAAGATTTATGCCAGACTTGATCGAAAGCCTTTGAGATGTCAAGTTCGATGGCAAAGCTTTCGCCAAAGTCCCGAAAGGACGATGACCAGGAGTCTGAAAGGTAGGTGGGAAGATTGCCAGTGGAGTGTCCCTGATGGAATCCATACTGCCGATCAGAAAGAAGGCTGTGATAGGAAAGATGCTTTAAGATTTTTCTGTTAAGAATTGACTCAAATACTTTTGAGACACAGGATATTAAAGCAATTGGATGATAGTCAGGGGGTTGGGAATGGTCACCCTTCTTTGGGACTGGCTGAATGACAGCAAATTTCCAGCAAGAAGGAAAGGTACAAGTTGACAGACAAAGACGAATGAGTTTACCTTGGCAGGGTGTAAGCACAGAAGCACACTTCTTGAGGATAACAGGAGGGACTCAATCAGGCCCATATGCCTTGTTAGTACTGAGGCCAGTGATGGCAGAAAATACATCAGCTGAAGAAATTTTAATGTCAGCCATGAGGAAGTCAGAAGGGGGAAGTGATGGAGGAACAGTACCAGAATCATCTAAGGTGGAATGGGAGGAGAAAGTCTGAGTAAAGAGATCTAACAGAAGAAGAAACAGCTACAGAGCCATCAGAGTAGAAAAGAGGAGGGAAGGATGATGAGATAAAGTTGTCAGAAAGGTTTTTGGTAAGGTGCCAGAAGAAGCAGGAAGAATTTGAGTTGGAGAGCTGAGAACATTTAGTGCGGATGAAATTATTTTTAGCAGAGTGAAGAACAGACTTAGCACGATTCCGAGCAGAAACATAAAAAAGATGTGATTCTGGGGTGAGTTGGCTCCGGTACCTTTTATAGGCCCTCTCCTTGTCGCGGACAGCATTAGAACAAGCATGATTAAACCAAGGCTATCTTGCATTAGACAAAGGATATGAGAAAGGAATGTACAGTAGGCGCGGAAAGTATTGACGCTTTTTTGCCGACGTCATTCTTTTTCGCGTTAAGTGAAGTAGGGTCAATACTACCCTCCCCTGTGATGCGAAATGAGCTGACGCTTTTTGAACGTCAGCTGGCAACCCTGCTTGATAGGTTTGGCACCACAGGAGCAGGCTCAGTAATGTTTGGGCAGCCAAAGGAGGAGGATTGTCTCTGTGTGTGATGCACCACGAGGGCATGTTTTGACTCAAATAACACAGTTATTTGGTTACCTACCACATTCTCATCATGCCTAAAGTAACCATAAGCAAGGACAAACATATGGAAGTGATTATACAAAGCTGGCCACAAACTCCCATTTATTGCAAATCAGATGGTGTTAGACTGAGGACAGTGCAGAGACTGGTGAAGCNTTTTTTGCCGACGTCATTCTTTTTCGCGTTAAGTGAAGTAGGGTCAATACTACCCTCCCCTGTGATGCGAAATGAGCTGACGCTTTTTCAACGGGAGCTGGCAACCCTGCTTGATAGGTTTGGCACCACAGGAGCAGGCTCAGTAATGTTTGGGCAGCCACAGGAGGAGGATTGTCTCTGTGTGTGATGCACCACGAGGGCATGTTTTGACTCAAATAACACAGTTATTTGGTTACCTACCACATTCTCATCATGCCTAAAGTAACCACAAGCAAGGACAAACGTGTGGAAGTGATTATACAAAGCTGGCCACAAACTCCCATTTATTGCAAATCAGATGGTGTTAGACTGAGGACAGTACAGAGACTGGTGAAGCAGTTCAAGGACAGTGGGGAGGCCATTCCTCCCACTCCACTTCCCAAGCCTGGGAGACCTCGTAAGACAACCTTCAGGACCCGTCAGCTGATCTCAAGGCAAGTTAGCAAGGATCCAAGGCTAACAGCACGGGATTTAAAAGAAAAGAACCCACAGTTGCTGGCAGATGTCTGTCAGAAGTGTGCAGCAGCTGTTGCATGACGATCTGAGCTACAGGAGTTTTTGTGCTCGTAAAAAACCACTGCTAACTGCACTTCAGAAGAAAAAGAGAGTAAATTTTTGTAAGAAATATCTTGCCTGGAGTGAGGAGCAATGGAAAACTGTGCTTTGGAGTGATGAGTCAACATTTACTCTCACTGGTACCCCTTCATCACGAGTGTACAGCAAACCAGGCAGTGACCCCCTGGATCCTAAGTACACTTCCAAGTTTGTTATATACCCAGCCTCACTCATGGCTTGGGGCTGCTTTACATATTATGGTGTTGGTTGGTTGGTAATTCTACATGCAAATGAAAAAGTGAACCAGAACAATTATTTGGAGCTCTTATGTGATGTTTTAAGTGACTCTTTTGATAAAACCAAGGCAAGAGTATTTATGCAAGATTCTGCCCCTGCACATGTTGCAAAGTCAGTGAAACAGTGGCTAACAGACTGTGAGGTTCCCTTTATTCGAGATTGGCCCGGAAAC
>JAGKTI010010715.1:0-27900 GCA_018397915.1 Birgus latro
CACACACACACACACACACACACACACACACACACACACACACACACTCTATTTATCTATAGCTAAACGCCATAATCGCGTAAGGGGTGGCCGTTTGACTGTGAGTTAGTTGTTTTGCGGTGAAGAGCACTAACTCTCTGCCATCCCACTTGTTGACACGTAGGGAAGACGTTGTAAATTATTTCCTGGTATACTGGAAACTATTAGGTTTCTCACTCAATGTAAAGCTACCTGGAAAGGAAAGGAGAGTAATAAAAAAGTGACAGGAAAGATGGAAGAAATAGGAAGAGAGGAGGGCAGAAACAGAAAATGAATAATAAATGTGAAGGAAGGAGTAGGCAGCACTACATCAAGTGAGTGATTGATGGTTGCCACCACCTACCACAAGATCATGCCTAATATTTACTGTAGTAAACATACAACCTCTAGGAATACCATTGGGTATAAAAAGGGTTAAGTAGAGTGTATGAAGTAGTAAGTAAGTGGTCATCACTTACCGCAACAGAGGATGGAGCAATGCACGGGTGTCAGGAAGAGGTGTATCCGAGGCTGAGGGGCTAGAGGAGAGGGAATGAGCAGTGTCTCTAACCTCTCGAGGGATGAGGCTAGTCCTCGAACCCCTGAAAGTATCTTACCCCATCGATTAGCAAGACCAGTTTCTGGGATTTTCCCTTGCAAATCAGATTCTTTCACTCCAGGAATCAGGGTAGGGTTTGTGTCTCCACATAAATGCTGAAAAATCACAAATGGAACCCACATAATAAGGGGGTTTACTGTAGGTAAATAATGAATAAATTGTCTCATCACATAGCAGTATGTTTTCAGTTGGTGTTTCTGAATTACCACTTTGTTCAATAGATTGACCTAGGCTGGTGTTGGATACTGTGTAGGGTGCTGTAGTAAGAATGTTTGATCATGCCCACTTCCAGACAGTTTTGTGCAGGTTGAGGGCTTCACTAATTTGAATATGATTATCTGGAGGTAGCTGCACTGAACTAAAGTGATGTCACTGTACTGAAGAGAAGGGGTTAACAATGTCCAACTGTTGGACTGGATACAGGATTGTAGCAGTGAAAAAGGTTAAGTACAAAAGAGCATATTACATAATGCCTGATGTACTGTATGCTGTAGTGTCCAGTGAAGGCCAGAGTTTCATAACACTGTAAAAATATTAAAATCAGAAATGTTGTGATGTATAAAAATCCTCATTGGAACAGTATTCATTAAATTGGGACTGGAGTTTGATTAATCAAGAGATTTGCCTCATAACCACATATTCATATCTCAATTTCGTCAAGCAATGTGTTTACTATGAGAAGTGAAGGAAGTTTTGTGAAGATGCTCTGTTAGTGCATTCAAAGTAGTAAACTGAAAAAAAACATAGCAGGATGCAGGTAAAATCAGCATCCCAGGGAATATAGTTATTACCTTTTTCATAGTGGGATTAACTAATTAACTTGTATGATATGAATTTCAGGCTCTGTGTTGAATGGTGAAGTGCGAGATATGACATCAGTGCTTGGATTACCAACTTCCCTGGGGGCAACGTTGAGTACAGGCAACCTCCCAACATCCCTTACTGCTCCTTTAGGTCCAGGGTCCTCACGAGGAGTGAGCTGCGAGCTATGCGGTGCACGAGTGGGCAGTGTTGCAGCTTTGCAGCGGCACGTTGTCACCTCGCACACCTTCACGGATCTCTTAGCCCGAGCTGCTGAGGGAGTATTCTGTGCACAGTGCCTCCTGCCCTTCAGTAACCCAGGTGCTCTTGCAGAACACATAAAGTTGGTTCATGCTGGACCAGTCCTATCTGCAGTACTCAACAAACGTCCACCCTCACCTCCCAGTGACACACCTACAGATCTTAGTAAAAAGTCTCGACATGATAATTTAACTTCAGATCTCCCAGCATCCACCCTACTTTGTAGCCAGTGTAATGCACCATTTACAAACTTTGAAGCTTTCCGAAGACACCTGAAATCACATCTAGATGGAACAGAATTGACATCCAGTGGCACAACATCCCAGCTAGCTTGCCCTGAATGCCGGCTGCCTTTGACATCAGAAACCTCAATAGAGACACACTTGGCTTCACACCTAGGTGTAACTTCTACAGAGTATGGCTGTCAGGCTTGTTTAAAGCTGTTTTCAAAACCTGATGAATTACAAAAACACCTCATGGACATTCATGCGCATCACCTTTACCGTTGTGCTTTATGCAAAGAGATGTTTGACTCGAAAGTGTCTATCCAAGTTCACTTTGCTGTTAAACATAGTAATGAATGCATTGTACACAAGTGTACACGATGTTCACTCATATTCAGATCACAAACAGAATTTGAAGGACATATACGGGGGAGCCACATGCGACGTGGGCAAGGTGGGGGTGAAGGTGGTTGTGGTGGGGGTATAGGTGGATCTGGGGGCTCCTATCGCTGCCTCCTATGCACCCTCAGTCTGAGCTCAGAGGCGGAGTTGGCTGCTCATGTGTCCACTCACCAGCGTCAGTTCCAGTGTTCCCTTTGTGATGATGCTTTCCATGTAGAATTTCTACTTGACAAACACATGCAAACTCAGCACAATTCTGAATTAAATGGAAATGTACCTCAACCTGAAAATCTGGCAAAGCCACGCCGTAGCCCACTAAAAAAAGATTTACGTTGTGATATTTGTGATGCTGAGTTCTCCTCAGACTCCACTCTTGTAAATCACAGAAAACAAGCTCATAACATTAAGAGTGGGTCAGTTGGCATAACAGCAAAAGTGGCTGCTGCATCATTGAGCCTCTTTTGTGCATACTGCAGTGAGGTGTGTAAGTCTCGAAGTGATCTCGAGGCTCACATGAAATCTCACCAGGGTAACGGTGGTCGTCATAAATGTAATATTTGTGATGAACTGTGTCCATCAGCTGCTCTTCTCGCTCAGCATAAGCTTACCCATGTTAAAGTAGTGTCAGGAAGTGCATGTGCAGTGTGTCGTGAGGCACTGACATCCGAGCAGCAATTTACAAGTCACCAAAATGATCACCACCCTGCTCCGCTACCCCAGCCCTGTGTGGTGTGCAGACAGACACTTGTTACTGATATGGAAGTTAGTGTTCATGCAAGGTTTCATGCTGCACAGGCAGCTCAGGCAGCTGCAGCTGCTTCTGTAGCATCAAGTGTTTATAGTAGTGGTGATCTTTTGCCTCCTTCAACTTCTGTCATAACCACTGCAGTCACAGCCTCCTCTATAACTACTAATAGCAGCAATAATGGTAGGAACAGCAACAGTCCACGACAGTCCCCATCTTTACGATGCTCGGAGTGCCACTTGAAACTTGAAAATGTAGAGGAGGCAGAGACCCATGCTGCCATTCACCACCAACAACAACATGGCTTTGGTCGTTCTCAACCATCTTCATCCCGTACATATCAGTGTATTAAATGCCAAGAGAGCTTTGCCTCCGAAGCTGAAATAGAAGCTCATGTTGCCTCTCATCTTCTCCATGAGGGATCAGTTCATGAGTGTCATTTGTGCCGTGCCACCTTCGACACTCCTCTACGTCTACAGTGTCATCTTATTGAGCACACATTTGAGGGGTGTGGAAGCTTCACCTGCTACATGTGTTCCTCTGTCTTCACTACTGCATCCAGGCTTCAGCAACACATGGTAGAACATGGCCTCAGTGCTCGTCCATATGACTGCCACCACTGCCATCAACGTTTCTTTTTCCGTGCTGAACTAGAAAACCATGCACTAACTCATCCAGAGGCAGCAGAAGGTGGCTGTCGTGAGTGCCTGGCAAGTTTCCCAGATCTGCTTCGGCAAAGTGTGAGGCGTCAAACCTTTTCCGGCATTGGTGCAAGTCAACATGTGGGATCACATGCAGTGCCACCACAGTGCAAGACTGACTCCAGATCAGTACTTTCAGCCTCACCATCTATCCCGCATTCAGAGGCTGAAATAGATGTAGGACCAGCCAATGGGCACACTATATCTGCGACAGAATCTGTAGATGAATAGGTCAGCCACTAAAACTTGTGACAACATACGAGGTCTGTCGAAAAAGAAACTGAACTTTTTTTAATAGCACACCAACTATCTGGCTTAGCATGATTGAGGAGTGCTGTGTAGCAGTGACTTTGAGCTTTAGTCTAACACTGGCTGCATAATGCCACATCACTTAGTCGTCAAGGTCCTTGTGCTTAAGTGAACGTGTGTTTAGTGCACTTGGTGAATTTTCTGGTATTGTCTGAAATCAGCTACCTTTCAGGATGGATTTCAACTTTGGAAACCAGAAAAGTCCACAGGGGCCAAATCCAGAGAGTAGGGTGACTAGGAGACGACAGTCATCTTGAGCTTTGCCAAAAAATCATGGAGAAGGAGTGATGCGTGACAAGGTGCATTGTAATAATGCAGCAACCAGGTTTGGTTAGTCCATGCCTCAGGCATCTTCCTTAGCACTGTCACTCTCAAACACTTCAGGACATCCAAGTAAACTCTTTATTGACTGTCTGACCACATGGAACAAACTCATGACGAACAACACCCTTCCAGTCAAAGATAATGATCAACATCATCTTCACATTTAACCCCTTCGTTACCCCCCCCCCCCCCCCCCGATCCCCGGCCGCTCCCCACTCCCCCCTCAAACAGGATTTCCCATTCACTCCGCTTGTAATCTTCGTCTGAGTCAGACTGAGTCTCATTGTCATCTGACCCCTCCAGTTCACTATCCCATTCCATTTCCACATCACTTTCACTGTCAGACGATGCCATGGCAATCCTGCGTATCTTCTATCACGAGGAAATGGGGTAACTGTCCCGCAAGCATGTGTTTCCCTCCCTCCCTCCCCCCACCTGCGGGTACAGCAATGCTGGACTCGTTGCTAGGCAACCATGAGCTGATACCAACAATCACATTTGTTCTATATCACATTATATAGGTATATGCAGTACATATAATAAAATCAAAATACTGTATATATTATACAATATGCCCCCAAACAAATTGAGCTCATTGGCATAAATCTATGACACATGCCAGAGCCATGACAGGGGTGCATGACGTCATAGCTGGTTGCCATTCAGTCACAACATGTGGCATCATTATTTCAGCCCAAACTGAGTATTTAGCTCCCCTGCATGTCCCTATCTATCTCATGTATACGCCCGTATACATGAGTGAATTTGGTTTCTCAGCCGAACTTTTTTTTATGTATGCAGGAGTATACACATGTGGAATTCTGTAATGAAGAGGTTAAGCAATTCTGACTTGCTCCCCCCAAACCACATAATTATGTTCCAAACCACTGCGGTGGCTACTTTTTTGTGTCAACATTGTAGCCCTACACACATTTCATCACATTAACATTTTTTCAGAAAGTTTTCATCAACATTTGAACAAACAACTCCTGACTGATTGTGACATGGTTCTCTTCTTTCGTTTGTCAGCAGATTGCGGCAACACATTGCATCTTTAGTTTTTTTGTTAAACTCGTGTAGCACAAACTTTTACAGATGCCTACTTCTTTGGAAACTTTACTGACAGTCAAGCAACAATTTTCATGGATCAGAGCACACATTTTCTCAACGTGATCGCTGCCTCTTGATGTGGAAGGCCATCCAGTTTTGGGATCATCTTTGGTAGATGTTCTTCCAGATTTCAATTGCTGCAACCACTTGTGGCATTGCTTATGGCTCAAAAAATCCTCCCCATAAGCCTGTTGCAGTATCTGAAAAGTCTCTCTAAAAGTTTTTCCTAATTTGAAATAAAATTTCCTGCAAAAGCAGTGCTCTTCAGTATACTTTGTGGTTCAACGTACAGCAAAACATCAAGTGGACTAAATACACATTTGCTCATGTGTATATTTTGATGACTAAGTCACACGGCATGATGCAGGTAGTGCTAGATCACCGCTACACAGCAGTCCTGTCATGATTGCACTAAGCTGGCTAGTTGGTGTGCTATTTAAAAAATTTGGTTGCTTTTTGGATAGACCTAGTATATTGTATAAAAAACTAATGTGTTAGGCTTGAACTGATTTATTATAGTTCATAATGATTGTATGACAAACAAGAATATTTTTTTTTCATTTGGGTGATGGATGAATTTACATTTTTTCAGAGATGTAATGGTTACAGTTGAACTGTAGTTGGACTGAGTAAAAAGTAGCTCTGCAGACACTCGAGGCTAGTTTTGTAGAATGGTTGGGTAGTTTTGCCTGTACTAATTCTCATGGGGAATTGATTGAGAGGGTGTTAATCTCAAAGGACATTGAAGTACAAAGCTTTTTTTTTTTTATGTATATATGAAATATACCCTTAGCTTCACTTCCCTTACATTGAGATGAACTAAGAAGTATTGCATATGTATTAGTAATTGTAGTTACAATGAAAGTACGGCTTGTTACTTCATCTCACAGTTGTATGTATTAGAAATTTTTATTTGATACCAGTGAATTCCATCTGGTCAGATTGTTGCCTATTTGTTAAATGTAATAAATTTATTTGTTCTACAGGGTATTTACAGTTTTTCTGTGAATAGGATTTATTTATCACTCCTTCATCTTAAGAACCAAGGTTTCATAAAAGTTGGCAGGTAGATGTTTTGAACTTTCTGAATCATCATATTTTTCTAATAATTACACTCAGTATTGTCATGTCATCACTTTTTGATAACATCTGGTGCTGGGAATTTATCATTATTATTATTATTGTTATTATTATTGTTATTATTATTATTATTATTTCATTTTCTTGATGTTGTACACATTAAGGCTCTGGACCAAAAGCTGTAATGTAGATGTTTTTCATATTTTGTGAAAGATTAGTGTGAATAACTTGAAAACTTGCATTTATTTAAAATAATGATTCAAGTGGAATCCTGTTGTATAATAAGTGGAATAAAATTTCACTGAAATATGTCATCTACTAACTTGAATACCTGTAAATGTGTTCATGATCAGAGAATGGTGGTAGGTGGTGGTGACCATCATCCACTTAGCTGATGTAGTACTGCCCACTTCTTCCTTCACCTTTATCATTCTCTCTGTTGTGTCTGTCCTCCTCTCTTCCTATTTCTCCCACCTTTCCTGTCAGTGTTTATTACGCATTCTTTCCTTTTCAGGTGGGACCCCTCCCCGGTCCATTTCCTTGCTTGTTGTCATGGGGGGCTTCGGAGAAGTTGTTTGGGACTTCATGTGTAGGGGAGCTATAGCAGAGTACCTTATGAACTCAAAGGTGTGTGGAAGTCTGGTTGCTATGTGGTTGCTGCACTTGCATCTCCACTCTCTTCTCCCCTCTCCCCTCTCCTTGGGTCCCTGTTGCTGCCTCAGCTAATTTTGCAAGGCTTTTCTGCTATTGCTTCTTCCTGCCTTTTCTCCTGTCCTCTCTGTTCTATCTTCGGCCTTAAAGTGGAATTTTCCACATTCATTAAAATTGTCACCAATGGCCTAGAGCAAGTTGCAGCAGGAAGGACTAGGGTGTGCCTGTGGGCTGTTGGTCTGGCCAATTGTAGGGATCATGGTGGTTCAGCACCACCCCAGTTTGTGGACCTCTGTGGAGGCAGACCTCTGTAGAGGTGGAACTGTTGCTATGCTATCCCTTCTAAGGTAGGGTAGGGAGTGCATACTTGAAGCTTGAACCCTACTTGGGTTGTTGGCCAGGCCTCTGGACTCCGGGTTCCACCCAAGTGATCCTTTCTTTTTCAACCGTCACAATGAGCCTTTTCTTTCCTAGCGAAAATTATGGCAATAAAGAGGGAGAATAACGATATCATAGGAGAGCAGTGTGGGAAGAATGATGAAAGAAAGGTAGTGGTGAAAAGTGGGGATTTTAAAGATGCCTGGAGAGAACACTACAACTGGTTGTTGAAAGAGGAGTTTGATTGGGACAGGGAAGGTTTGGAGCCAGCAGATCCAGTGTTTCATCCTTGGCCTTTGATTGATGCTGTTTCTGTTAGCAGGGCAATAGGCGGGATGCAGGTGGAGAAGGCAGCAGTTGTGTCTGGGTTGACTGCTGAAATGTTGGAATCCTCAAGAGATATAGAGTGGGGTTAGTCACTATATAGGAGTGGGGTTAGTCACTTATTTAATAAATATTATACATGAGTGTGTTGTCCCAGATGATTGGCTGAAGAGTATAACTGTAAATGTGTACAAGGGGAAGGGTGATGCCCTGGATTGAGGAAATTGTAGAGGCATAAAGATTTTGAACTAGATAATGAAGGTAATGGAGAGAGTTCTAGAAGTTATGATTAGAGAAGGAGTGAATATTGATGAGATGCAGTTTGGGTTTATGCCAAGCAAAAGGACAACTGATGCCATATTCATTGTTTGACAGCTTGAGGAAAAATATATAGGAACAAAAATGGAAGTTGGTGAGGCTAGGGAACTGACAAGAGATCGAACTGGCTGCATGAATGTTGTGGAGAGAACTTCATGATCAGGGCTTTGGCACTCCTTTTTAACATGGCAGGGTCCGGATTAACTCTATCGGATACGTTTATATGAAGCTATAGAATGTGGTAATATTTTTGACGTATCCGGTAGAGTCAGGATTCCAGGGACTTGAATGATCAGTGAATGGAAGTGTGGCCCATTGGATTGGCAAATCTGGGCTGTCTGGACATTGCTGCTACTCACCTTGCCCTAGTGTGCGAAAGGAGGTCTGGATGGTGATGGCAAAAATGAAACTGTACTATGTCTTGATTTGGAGAAGGCCTTTGACAGAGTCCCTAGAGAAGTGGTGAAGTGGCCAATGAGAAAGCTTGAGACTGAGGAGTGGCTGGTTAGGGTGGTTATGGCCATGTATGTGGGTGCTCATACCCAGGTAAGGGTGATTGGAGATTTGAGTGAGGAGTTTCTGCAAATGTTCTGTGCATCAGGGGTCAGTCTTGAGCCCCTTGTTGTTTATTATGGTACTTGAAGCCCTCTCACGTGACTTCAGAAATGGACTCCTGTGGGAGATGTTGTACACTGATGATTTGGTGTTGATTGCAGAGAATGAACAGGAGGCAGAGGAAAGATTTAGGAAATAAAGAGATGGTACGGGGCACAAGGGCTTAAGAGTATCATCATCATCACCACCACCACCACCACCACCACCACCACCTGCTCCTGTGTTGCCCCATGAGAAGCATAGGAGCCTGGGACTAGGCAAGTTGGTCCTGACATTTAAGATGAGAATGACCACCCAAACTCATCCCTGAGTGGCATTACGTGAGTAATAAACCCCAACCATCCCTCGGATATAAACCTGCACCAGCTCAATCCAACTGGAGTGCCTTAATTACCCACTAAACCACCAGGCGCCGTGATTTAGTTACACGGTTACCACCCATCATAGTAAATGGCTTCCTGGTGTAAAGGAAACCATTAAGTGTAAAGTCACCTGCAGACAGAAGGAAGAGGGAAGAACGAAGGAGAGAAAGAAGAGGGAAGAATGAAGGAAAGAAGAAGAGGAAGGAAGGAAGAGAAGAAAGGGCAGTCCCAAAAAGCAGCACTACATCAAGTGAGTGAATGGTGAGTGCCCTCACCTACCACTAACAAAAGTGATTGTATCTGGGGCTGGGGGCAGTATTGTCAAAGAAGAGAGGGAGTAGCCATGTGCGATTTGCCAGAATGGCGTGGAAAATAATTCCATCTTGTGGTAGTGAGACCTGGGCAGTAAAGGAAGGGATATTCACAGCCTCAAATATACAGAAATGGTAATTAAGTGGATGTGCAGTGCATCCCAGAGTGCGAGGCCTGGGGGACTAGGTTTACAATGGAAGAGCTGAGAGGTAGGATGGTACAGGAGTGTATTGGTGGTGTGATGAGGAGAGGTAGATTGAAATGGTTTGGGCATGTGGAGAGGTTGAGGGAAGATGATTAGGTGCAGACAGTGAGAAAGGTTAATGATGAGGGTAGGATAGCGAGAGCTAGACTGAAAAAGACCTGGCACGAGGTCATGGGATAAGAGACTAAATAGGGAAGTTGCTAGAGATCGAGCAGCATGGAAAGCAACCGTCAGGTGATGAAGGCCGATATATGCAAGCATGTTGGAGCCTTCAAAAATGAAACAAAACAAAATGGTTTCTGGTTCCCCCTCTTCTGCCAAATTTTTGACCCTGAAGATGACTGCAGCTTCTCTTCCTGATTGAAATGCCCAACTGGCAGAGCCATCCCGTCATGACCACCCCAGGAGAAGGACACAGGGAGGTGACACCCACCCTAAGAGGAGGCCATGGGGAGGCTGACAGGTGCTCCATGTTACACCGCCCTAGGTCTCCTGTGACCTTATGCCCCTCTTACCCCCAGCCAGACCCCTGGGAAGTGCATCGACTCGGTGCATTACCCTCCAACGAGGGAAATGCTCGCCAGACTCGGTGTGGGACTGACCCTCACACAGTCCCAAGTAGGCCCTCGGCTACAGACTCCACCGGACGTAAGGCTAGAAGAGGGAGAGAGACCACTGGTCCTCATAAACCTACTACACCCCAGGGAAGCAGCGGTGCAGTGGAGGCCACTGGCCCTGCTGTAGGAGGAGAGTCCACCGGACCTCTTTCTTACACCCCCTGCCATAGGGAGCAGGTGTTTCGTCACATCAGCCAGACAACTCTCACCTGTCCTCACGAAGAGGGGAGTGGAGCCCACATAGAGTCCACTGGACCTACGGGGGGAAAGACCACCGGTTGTCTCCCAGCTGCAACTTTCCCCCGGCAGCAGGAGAGCAGTAGAGTCCACCAGACCTCCCGCGGGAGTCAAGAAGTCCACTGGACTTCCTCCTCCTGCTGTCCCTGGGCTGAGTGGTCCCCCGACAGAGTCCACCGGACCTGTCGGACCGAGAGAGAGTCCACCGGATCTCCCTCATCTACTCACCCAGGAGGGAGCCTGGGTAGAGTCCTCCAGACCTACCAGGTGGAAGGAGAGTCCACCGGACCTCCTTCCTCTGCCCCAGCGTGGAGTTAGGGCAGAGTCCACAAGACCTGCCAAGACGAGGGAGAGACTGCTGGTCATCTCTCTTCCACTAGCTTGGAGGCGTCCTGTGAGGACATTCTCTTGCTCATCCCACCCTACCAGAGACCAAGCGAGATGCCTCTCTGGCTCCCCCTCCCCTACAAAGGGTGGAGACTGCTTCCCAGCCAACCCACTGACAGAGAGTGTCTGGAGCAGACCCGTGGTGAGCCTGGGTGTCCTGTCCTTGCACCCCAGCCCCCGACGCCCCCAGCACCTGATGGACTCTCCCAGGGCGGGCGGCTGCAGACGACCCCGGACGGGCTTCCCCTCCCAACGAGACCACAACCCCAGGACTTCAAGAGCTACCCAACAGGCAACCCCAGGCCCAGACCAGCCTGGACCTTCCTCCTGGACTCCCACTATGGCCAAGGGCAGGTGCTGGTCAGCTCACCTCCTAGCCCTGTTTGGCCCCAGTCCCAAGGGCCCCTGCACCCCAACAGCCCCCGACAGGAGAGGACTGCCCCACACACTGCCCTCCAGCCTACACCGGACTCCTGACGTTGCCACATGAGGCCTGCACCCTCATCAGGAGTGCACCCCTGACAGCCCTCCCCCTACGCCGGGCCGTCACCCGCACCTACCTGTGCCGTACCTCTGTGTGCCTCAGTGACTAGTGCAATGACTGTGCCCCACCATAGTGCTATAGACCCAGAGGGTGTATTCCTCTTACCAGAGTGTTGTGACCCCTGTGTAATACAAATCCCCTCCCCCTTGTGAAACCCAGAATCTCGTGACCCTGTGGAACCTCAGTGCACATACAGAACATAGTGACGCCCTTCTCCTGTGTAAACTTGTAAACCCCCTTTTGTGATACTGTGACCCTCGTATATAAAGTGTACTGTGCTGTCTCTCGGCCCCTGTGTAATATCTGTGCCCCAGTAATAACGCCACAACCCTTGTGTAATATCTTTGCCCACAAATAGTGTCATAGCCTGTGGAATACTTCCCCTGGGAGACATAGTGTTGTGCTATATGCTCTGTGTTGTCTTACATATAGAATTTCCTATGTACGTATAGTGTTAAGTCCACTGTATCTGTCTGTAAGGTTATATACGTGTACTTGTGTTGAGCCTGTGTTTGAGCCCTATCCCTTGTCTACATGCTCTAGCCTGGTCCTGAACATATGAACTCAAGCACATACTCGTATCCTAGCCCAAGTAGTTGGACTAACAATACGCTGCATAACAGTGGTGGCTAACGGTGGTTCTAGATCCAGCAGACAGCAAGGGAAAAAAGGGAATGTTACAAAAATGGCTGCCAAACTGCACGTCCAGTTACCTAAGTTTGACCCCGATCAGTGTGATGTAAACATATGTGCATGGTCAAACCTATATTGAACATAAGTTTTGAGCATGATAGAGAGAAAATTGCAGTAACACTCCCACACCTGGGAAAAGTGGTCTCCAGTGTTGCGACAAAAATTGTTCCGGAACTAACATGGACACAGTTCAAACAAATAGTGATACAAGCAGTCACATCCTCACTAGGGAAGGTTGTCGCCATCTCCCAGCTAGACATCCTCACCTTTGAGGGAAATCTAGACGACACCCTCATCCAGACCAGGCAACACGTCACCGCCGCCTACCCGGAAGCCGATGCCGCCACCCTGGACCAACACACCTTCCACACTCTATTGAGGATCCTCCCTAGTGCCATCAAAGAGCACTTTACGATCTATGATCCAATAGGGGACCTCAATAGAGACATCACACTGGTAAGGCACCTCCTCACCGCCTGCACTGCCCCCCAACAAGTCGGGGTGGTTAGCTGAATTCCTGGCCAAAAACCACCTATCACCAAACTCTGGACGTCCCCTAGGAATGCTGCTTCTCCAAACCCTCCCACCATGCCAAGAGCACACCCCACCAAGAAATGCCTCAACCTCAGAGAAACCACTAGCTTGATATCCACCAACCCTTGGGAGTTCTCTGCATGTAGCACAGCCCCATACACGACATCAGAGAGCAGCTGAAGGCTGCCCAACGCAAAGCAGCCAACCAGGGGCACCGCAAAGTCTCTGCCATTGAGGACAAAAACCTTGAGGACGACACCTCCATGACAGACTACCCCGAGCCCGAGGACGCAGAGCTCGGAGAGGAGGACGGCCCCCAGCACCTGGATTTTTAGGACCACCACCACACCTCCCCATGATGGCAGGGGCCACCTCACAAGCATACTGACCCCCAGTCTACAACAAGATGAAGCTGAACGGGGTCAAAGCAAGACTTCTGTTTGATATGGGAGCAGCCAGATCATGCCTCTACCACCAGTTTTACTCCCGTCACTCCACAGCCTTCGGCCCTCTCTTTTCCACCTCCGCCCATCTCATAGATGCAGGGGATGGCCCCTTGCCCATCTGTGGGGAGACACGGGCCATACGTGCTGAGACCCACCAGAATGTATCTGCTCAGCACAGATTCATTGTCTTTAACTCAACCTTCCATGCATACAATGGCTACCTGGGACTAGACCTCCTACAAAAACTCCACACCAACATCGACTGCCACAAGCGGTGCCTACAGTTGAACAAACCACCGGACGCCCACCCACAGCCACTCTTCACATGCACCACCCTGCCTTCCTTCTACCCCCCTACCCACAACATCATCTCATCCCCACTTCACCCTCCACAATCCCCAGTGCCCCCTACCCCCAGACCTCCACTATCCCCACCACAATCGCCTCAACCATCACAATTCCCCCCCACCATGAGGCCTGGCTGCACCTACATCACCCCAGTGGAAACTCCATATTGTTCTCCCCCAATCCACCGACGGGTGCCACCACCTCATACCTGTTATCACCCACCTTCTTTCCCCCCCACACCGGAGCAGTGTGCATTGCCAACATTTCCACCACCCCCCTCACCCTCCCCAAGGGACTAGTGGTCAGAGAGATGGAGGAAGCAGAGCCCTGTGCCTCTCCCCCCTCCCTTCCCTCCCACGCCCTTCCCCCCATACCTGACCACCTCTTTTCACAACAAACCGACAGCCTTCAATGCCTCCTCCTGGACTTTCAAGACATCTTCTCATCGGGACTCATGGACATCGGCCACACTATGTATCTGTCCCATGAGATACACACCACGGGACCACCCATACACCAAGCCTCACGCAGGAAAAACCCTAACCAATGGGCTGAAGAAGACCAGCAGGTCCAGGACATGCTCGATGCCAGCGTTATATCACCCTCCAGCAGCCCCTGGCCCTCCCCTGTCATCCTGGTGAAGAAGAAAGACGACACACTACACTCCTGTGTCGACTACCGCCGACTCAATGACGTAACCACCAAAGATGCCACACCTCTACCCAGAATCGATGACTCCTTTTACTCCCTGTCTTGGTTCTCCACCCTTAACATGCAGTCAGGATACTGGCAGGTCCTCGTCCACCCCGAGGACAGAGGCAAGACCGCATTTTCCACCAGTAATGGGAAGCACTACGAGTTCAATGTGCTGCCCTTTGGCCTTTGCAATGCTGCCGCCACCTTTTCCAGATTAATGGAGTCAGTACTTAGCGGCCTCACTTGGGAAATATGCCTTGCTTACCTAGATGACATGATCATCTTCAGCCGCGCCTGGGCCAACCACTTTCATCTCGCACCTGGGCCAACCACATTCATCGTCTACATCAGGTATTCCTCCGGATCCGACAGGCCGGACTCAAACTCAAACCATCCACGTGCATCCTAGCCCAACGCTACGTCTCCTTCCTGGGACACGTCACCTCCAGGGAAAGCATAGCCCCCGACCCGCAGAAGCTACGAGCCATAGCAGACATCCCCCTTCCCCAAGACGTCCACCATGTACGTGCCTTTATCGGCCTCGCATCCTACTACCAATGCTTTGTAAAAGGCTTTGCGAACATCACCAAGCCTCTACACAACCTAACAAAGAAAGGAGAATCTTTTACCTGGACAGAAGATTGGATACAGGCATTCAACACCCTTAAGGACAAACTAATCACCGCCCTCATAGTTGCATTCCCAGACTACACCCTTCCATTCCGTCTGTACACCGACATCTCCCTAGTAGCAATCGGAGCCATCCTAGCCCAAGTCCAAGAGGGGCGGGAGCACATTATAGCCTGCGCTAGCTGCATGCTGAACCAAGCGGAAAAAAATTATGCTACCACCAAACGAGAATGGCTGAGCATCATCTGGGCCCTACAATACTTCCGGGCTTACCTGGCCGGCACCCACGTCACCATAATCACTGATCACCAGTCCCTACAGTGAGTACGACAATCTGAAACCCATAACGCCCAAATCATCCGATGGAGGGAAACCTTAGAGGAATTTCACTATGACATTGCATATCGGCCTGGCAAACTCCACACAAATGCCGATGCCCTCTCCAGACTCCCTATAGGCTCCATCTACGCCACTCCCACTTGCAACAGTGGCAAGAAAAAGACTGCCCAGACTGGATGCCATCACACATATTCTCCAGGCTCCAGAGGCATGGTGACCACCTGTGCACCCGCTCAGGCTACATCGCCCTAGACCCAGACACTGCCCTCCACACCTTAATCCACCTACACTCGGACAACGGAATTCACCTTGGGACCAAGAAGCTCCTTCAAATATTTAATGACATCTATTAGACCCCAAACCCCTCCCCCCTCGCCAAGCAAGTCATCCAGGCATGCCGAGCCTGTGCACTTGGGAAAGACACCACCTGCACACCAGGCCCGTCAGGTAACATCTTAGCTAATAAACCCTGGCAGCGTCTATCAGTCGATGTTGTTGGACCTCTTCCACCCAAGTCTGGCCATAAATACATTATCACATTCATTGACACCTATTCTAAGTTCCTGATTGCCTGTCTTGGGAAAGAACACCACACACTCGCCGTTGCAGATGCCCTCGTCCACCATGTGTTCCCCTACTTTGGCATTCCTAAAGCCCTCCACTCCGACAGTGCCCCAGAATTCACTAGCAAGGTATGGACGGAACTTGCCAGACTATTCAACTACATATCCCATTCCTCTCTGGATTGGTCACAAGGAAATGGGATCTCCAAAAGGAGCCATCGCACCCTACTCAATTAGGTGCGAACTAGAGCCCAGGAAACACAAAAGGACGACTGGCCAGCTCACGTCAAAATTGTGCAATGGGGGATGAACTCCTGCCCTCACGAGGACGGCATCACTCCACATGAGCGATTGTTCAGCAAAGCGCCTCTCCTCTTACTGCTTTGCCATCACCTGCAATCACTCACCACCTCAAATGAAAACTATACCACTTGCAAAACACCCAAGACCTGAAGCCCGACAACCCACCCGCCAGCCCCTACAAGCCAGGCAACTCTGTTGTCGTTGCAACCCTACCCATTCCAAACACACTAGCGCCATGTTACACGGGGCCGTTCACGATCGTAAAAGTCCCCAACCCATACCAAGTCGTCGTTCAATATCACAACACCACCCGCACGTACTGCAATTGCCACATGTGTCGTTTCCACATGGCCCCAACCCCTCCACCTTGCTGCCCTCACCCACCTGCCCCACACTGCACCCCTTCACAGGAGCACAACACTGACTCATACTTTTGGTACATCACCCCCTCTCTCTCCTCACCTTCCCCCAGTCCACCCTCCACCACCACCGCACCATCCCCCAGCTCCTCACCCTCCTCCGAAACCCCCACTCACCCCCAGTAACCTCACCTCACCCGATCCCCTCCCCCACCGCTCTGTCAACTCCAACCAGGTGCCCACTCAATGCCCCCACGCCCACCACCTTTGTCCAATCACAGCGAACACCCCACTTCCCCTTCCCCCTGCATCACACCCTCACCACCACCCAGAACCACCCCTGCACCCGCCCACACGCCAGCCACCCACTCGCCACCTACACCAACCTCACCTCACCCAACACCACGTGACCAACCTACCTCCACATGCCAACCACCTTCGTTCACTCCCAGCCCCTCTCACACCACCAGCCACTCCACCTCCACCCCTCCACACACTCCCACATCACCACCCCGAATCACAACACCACCTGCCCACCACCCCAACACCCACTCCACTGCCTCCCCACCCACACCAGTACTCACCACCACACGAACCAGATCAGGACACCTATCACGCCCACCAGTCAGATAAGCCCCAACACTCTCACCTCCACCCACACCAACACCCACCACGCCACTCACACCCAACACCTCCCCCCTCACCCTACACCACACCAGATGGAAAATTCCAGTGGCCCACCCTACTAAGCTAATTAAACTGACCCCTCCACGACCTCATAAAAGCAGGGTGACCTCACTCATCTCCAGTCTACAGCCGGCCCCCACAGGTCACTCACTCCCTGCTCCCCGAAAAGAAGCTCAAGTGCATCCTATGGACCCTTGGCCAGAGGATGCAAGAGCCGGCCAAAAGGCACAACCCAATTCCTCCACCTCCTCTGGCAGACACACCAACAGTTCACCCTAACCCTCATCCACTCCCCACAATGGGAGCCTAACCTCCCAACACAACATTGGACGAACCTGCTTTGCCACCTCACACCTTCCTACCAGACCGCCACCGCAAATACGTACCACCTCCAACCACGGGGACGCGACTTCTACCCCCGCATCAGTGGTGAAATGCCCAACTGGCAGAGCCACCCCGACTCCACCACCCCAGGAGGAGGACACGAGGAGGTGACACCCACCCTAAGAGGAGGCCACAGGGAGGCTGACAGGCACTCTGTATCCATGCTGCCCCACGTCACCTGTGACCTTATGCCCCTCTTACCCCCAGCCAGACTCCCAGGAAGTGCATCAGCTCGGTGCATTACCCTCCAAAAAGGGAAACGTTCACCAGACTCTGGGTGGGACTGACCCTCACACGGTCCCAAGTAGGCCTTCAGCTACAGAGTCCACCAGACCTGAGGCTAGAAGAGGGAGAGAGACCACCGGTCCTCAGAAACCTACTACACCCCAGGGGAGCAGCGGTGCACTAGAGTCCACCTGCTCTGCTGTAGGAGAAGAGTCCACCAGACCTCCTTCCTCTGCCCCAGCGTGGAGTTCCGGCAGTCCACTGGACCTGCCAAGCCGAGGGAGAGACCGCTGGTCGTCGCTCCTCCACTACCTCGGAGGCTCCCTGCAAGGGCATTGTCTCTTGCTCAGCCCACCCTACCAGAGGCTGAGCAAGACGCCCCTCCAGCTCCCCCTCCCCTACAAAGGGTGGAGACTGCTCCCCAGCCAACCTACTGACGGAGAGTGTCTGGAGCAGACCCATGGTGAGCCTGGGTGTCCTGTCCTTGCAGCCCAGCCCCCGACGCCCCCAGCAGCTGACGGACTCTCTCAGGGCGAGCGACCATAAATGATCCCTACTGCAGCCCCAGGACTTCAAGCGCCGCCCCACAGGCAACCCCAGGCCCGGACCAGCCTAGACCTTCCTCCCGGACTCCCACTAGGGCCAAGGGCAGGCGCTGGGCAGCACGCCTCCTAGCCCTGTTTGGGCCCAGTCCCGAGGGCCCCCGCACCCCGAAGGCCCCCAACAGGAAAGGGCTGCCCCACATGCCGCCCTATAGCCTACACTGGATTCCTGACGTCGCCACACGAGGCCTGCGCCCTCATCAGGAGTGCACCCCTGACAGCCCTCCCCCTACGCTGGGCTGTTACCTGCACCTACCTGTGCCGTGGCCTCAGTGTGCCTCAGTGACTAGTGCAAAGACCATAGTGCTATAGACCCAGAGAGTGTATTCCCCTTACCAGAGTGTTGTGACCCCTGTGTAAACAAACCCCCTCCCCCTTGTGAAATCCAGAATCTCGTGACCCTGTTGAACCTCAGTGCACATACAGAACATATAGTGACGCCCTCCCCCTGTGTAACCTTGAAAACCCCCCTTTTGTGATACTGTGACCCCCGTATTATAAAGTGTAGGCTAATGTGCTGTCTCTCGGCCCGTGAAATATCTATGCCCCAGTAATAACATCACGACCCCTTGCCCATAAATAGTGCCATAGCCTGTGGAATACTTCTTGTGGGAGACATAGTGTTGTGCTATATACTCTGTGTTGTCTTACATATAGAATTTCCTATGTACGTATAGTGTTAAGTCCACTGTATCTGTCTGTAAGGTAATATACGTGTACTACTGGTGAGCCTGTGTTTGAGCCCTATCCCTTGTCTGCATGCTCTAGCCCGGTCCTGAACAAAAGAACCCAAGCACATGCCCGTACCTAGCCCAAGTACAGTAGTTGGACTAAGAATACGCTGCATAACACTGGTACTTCTCTGACTCCTTCCACTGTTCTCCTGCCCATTTCATCCTCCCCATCTACACCAACCCCTGCTTCACAGTCCCTTCCATGTACCATAAGGGAATCTGTGAGTGCCACATGTGATGTTTGATATACTGTGTATGTCGATATATGGTTGTTAAGCTCAGTGTTTTTATGGTGCGACCTCTCACTCCGTAAGACACAGACACAAGCCTTGGGACACAGACGCAAGCCTTGGGTTATTTATTTCAAGACTGGGCTAGAACATATACCAAAGGAACAGGGCAAAAACACAGGCAAACCAGTATTACACATATATTAACCAGATCGGTTGTGTAGACCAGATATTCATTCTTAGATCCGTAGTGGAAAAGTTTCTAGAGAAGGGCAAGAAGTTGTATGCAGCCTTCATGGATCTGGAGAAAGCATATGACAGGGTGGATAGACAAGGTTTGTGGAAGGTACTAAGAATATATGGAGTGGATGGGAAGTTGTTGAAGGCAGTGAAGAGTATGTATGAGGGTGCTAAGGCTGCAGTGCGTGTGGATGGCAAACTGAGTGAATCTTTCCATTTGAAGGTTGGATTGAAACAAGGATGTGTCATGTCTCCATGGTTGTTCAATCTGTATATGGATGGGGTTATAAAAGAGATACAAGGTCGGGCAGTGGATGTTGGAGCGGCCCTAGTGAGAGAGGGCAGTGTTTGGAAACTACCTGTACTGTTGTTTGCAGATGATACTGTGTTGTTGAGTGAAGACGAAGGGGAGCTGCAAGGCTTGGTAGATGAGTTTGGGAGAGTGTGTAAGAAACGGAATCTAAAGGTGAATGTGGGGAAGAGTAAAGTGATGGTCTTCGAGAGAAGTGAAGCCAGTGAGTGTACAGTGAGATTGGATGGGAAGGAAATGGAGAATGTGAGTGAATTTAAGTACTTGGGCAGTGTGATGAGTAAGGATGGTAGTCTGGAGGGTGAAGTGCTCGAAAGGGTACAGCAGGGAAGGAAGGTTGCTGGTTCGTTGAAAGCAGTGATAAGAAACAGGGAGGTGAGCATGGAAGTGAAAAAGTTGTTACATGACAGTATTGTGATACCAACTCTGACATATGGAAGTGAAGCTTGGACCCTGTTGGAAGGACAGAAGTCAAGAGTGAGAGCAGTGGAAATGAGTTATTTGAGAGGAGCATGTGGAGTCACATGGAGAGACAGACTAACAAATGAGGAAGTGAAGGAGCGTTGTGGTGTGNTTGAGGACGTGATGGGAAGCGTTAGGAGAAACACGTTAAGGTGGTTTGGGCATGTGGAGAGGATGGAGAGTGAAAGATTGACGAGGAGAGTGTATGTGAGTGAGGTGGAGGGGGCGAGAGGGAGGGGGAGGCCGAGGATGAGATGGAGGGATGGAGTGGAGAGGTATATGAGAGAGGGGGGTGTGAGTTGGGAGCGTGGTAGTGAAATGGCAGGGGACAGAGTGACATGGAGGCGATTTGTTTGTGGCCACCCCGTTCGGGATTGAGGCGTCTGGCAATAGATAGATAGATAGACTGATATAGTACAATATAGAATATTACAAGAGGCCATTGCTGAATTCCTTATGGTACAACTAAGGCAACACACAATATAGCGGTATAGCACACTGGGAATTATAAGTCTGGCTCACTGGGAGTCCCGACTGGGGCAACATACACTGTTCAATAATAACCTGGCAGTTCTAGGTCTTGGATATAGTTCACCTGTATCACTGGGGAGCACTGAGCCTTCATCATTAACAGGAGTTCACTGGGGGGTCACAAGGGGAGTCAGAAGGCACTATATTCACCGACAGGAGTGTGTGGGGCACTTGGGCAGTTGTTACAACACGGGGAATTTACGGGAGCTGTCACAGGGGAGGGAGAGTTACACAGGGGGGAATGTTCCACTGTGGGTAAAACAGAGGCAGGTTAGCATTCACAGTTCTGGCGGAAACTTATAAGGGGAAATGATGACACTCACAGTTTTGGGGTTGAGTCCGGAAGGTTCAGGTGGCGGCCCAGTGTAGAGGGGAGGCCGTCCGGGTAGTGTGGGGCTGCCTCATGATGTGGGCGACGAAGTGGTGTGGTCAGAGGTTCACCTTTGGTCCTCCAGGAGGCGGCCTCGGGGGTTGATGGGCCCTCGGGACCGGGGTCGAACAGAGCCAAGAGGCGGGTGGCCCTATGCCAGCCTTGGGGCATCGTTGGAGTGTGGTGGGCAGCCTCGGGCTGGGTGGAGCCCAGGGTCGGTGGCATGCCCCTCGGTGGCTGGGGGCTGTGGTCTCACCTGGGAGAGGGGGCCGTCAGGAGTTGTCTGCGGCCACAGAGTCCCTGCGAGTCCGTCAGTATCTGCACCTGGGGAGGGGACGGCTGGATAGATGGGACGCCCACGACCGGTCCACTCCACACGTCCTGCCATGACGTAGCTGCTGGGGAGCAATCTCCACCCCAGGTGGTGTGGGGGGAGGAAGAGGGGCATCTCACTTGGCCACAGAAGGAGTGGGCCAAGCCAGAGACCTGCTCCTCTATGAGAGCCTCCGGCCTAGTGGAGAAGGGAAAACTGGTGATCACTCCCTCTACTTGGCAGGTCTGACGGATGCTGCCGGAACTCCACGCCGAGGGTAGAAGAGGAGATTCTGAAGAAGCTCCTTCGGCCTGGCAAGTCCGGCGGGCATTGCCCAGGTTCCTGGGTTGGGGAGTGGAGGAAGGAGATCTGGCGGACGCTCCTCCCACCCGGTAAGTCTGGCGGATGCTCTCGACTGGGTAGGTCCGGTGGACACTTAACACATTCCTGCTGCCAAGGGAGAGTTGCAGCTGCGGAGTACCTGGCAGGTGCCTCCGCTATGGCAGGTCCGGTGGACGCTACCAGGCCTCTGCTTCCTTTCCTGGGATGGGTAGGAGAGGTCTGGCAGACGCTCTCACATCGGTTAGTCCGGCGGACGTAACCGTGCCTCTGCTCCCGATGGCGGGTGGCAGAAGAGGGAGAATCAGCGGTCGCTCCCTCTACAGCAAATCCGGCAGATGTTGCTATGCCGCTGCTCCCCTGGGGTGTTGTAGGGGCGAGAAGACCGGTGGCTGTTCTCCCTTTGTTAGCAGTTCCAGCAGGATCTGCCGAGGGCCTACGTGGGACTGCTAGACTGCAAGTCCCACCCTGAGTCTGGCGATGGCTGCTGCGGTCGGGAAGTAATGTCCCTGGACTGCTGCCTTGGTGTTGGTCCGGTTGCGGGGAGGAGGGGCGTATGGGAGAAGGTGACGTGGGCTGGTGTGGTCCGGAAGGTAGAGTCACCTGTCCGGTGTCCCCTTGTAGGATGGCTGTCACCTCCCCGTCATCTCCTTGGTGGGTGGGGATGTCATCATCGGTGGGCATTTTAATGGTAATATACAAGATGCATTCTAGAAGTTTTGAGACTTTTTTTAGGAGAGACATTTATTTTAAAAAAGTAGAAAACTCTAATCTCCTTCAAAACAGGACCCTTCAACTTCAATGCACTTGTTGTAGCGCTCCAGCCACTTCTTGAAGGCCCCTTCATAGTCCTCCAAAGTGAAGGTGTCTAGGACCCTTGTCACAGCCTCCTTCATCCCCTCAAAGTCTTCAAAACGACTGTCCCTGAGGTTCTCCTTCAGCCTGGGGAATAACCAGAAGTTGCAGAGGGCAAGTTCTGGACTGTAGGGAGGGTGAGGGACAGTCTTGACGCCCATCTCTGTCAAGTAGTTGATCACCAGGATGGAATTGTGGACTGGTGCATTGTCCTTGTGCAGGTGCCAAGACCCGATCTGAAGAGCTCTGGCCTGTTGCGACGAAATCTCTTACTGAAGAATTCTGTGTACAGTTGACACACCGACTCCAAACTGTGTACTTATTGTCTGAAAAGATACACGATGGTCCTCGTCCAGAAAACTGCGAATTTTCTCAACCAACTCCGGCGTTCTGACGTCCCTCTCCCTCCCGCACCTCTCATCGTCTCCCACCTCCTCTCTGCCGTCCTGGAACCTCTTGTGCCAGCGACAGACAGATGCTCTGCTCATACAAGTTAATCCATAAGTAGTCTGGATCATTTCATAAGTTTCTGTAGCGTTTTTGCCCAGTTTAACACAAAACTTTATTGTGTGGCTAGCTTCCAAACTGCCTTCACGTCCCGACTGCATCTGCGAACTAGTCAGCTGTGACAAGCGGTGTATAGTAGGGTGTGTTTAAAGTGCTGTAACAGCCGTCTCCTTCAACCGGAAAAAACAAAATTTGGAATGGTAGCTTATTAGATGTACAGTAATGATATATTAAAGTGACAATAATCTAGGACAGTTAGAAGTGCCTCTCCCAAAAGAGGCTCAGAACTTCTAGAATGCACCTTGTACGTGTAACTCTGGTTAGCCAGTGTTTTTGCCTTGTTCCTTTGGTATATGTTCTGGCACGGTCTGATGTATGTGTAGAACCAGCATGGCTGTTGCCATGACGACGTTTGCTCTGAATTTTCTAGTGAGCAAGACCGCTCTATCAATCGATGATATCTATGTACCAAGAACGCTATTCACATAATATTGGGGAAACTGTGAATTTGGCTTAAATACTGATAGGTCAGAGAAAGAAAATTTGTATTCCACCATTTTAATAATTTCACAAGTAAACCAATGATGTATAAGTCTTAAAAGAACTACAAGGTATAATCAATTGTATGCGACCCGGATTTAATCATATTTGTTTTGTCATGCTCCAACCTGCAGGGGAGGGACGGTTGACTGTCTCCAATTTCTTCGAGCCTCAGGATCAAGCCAGATTAATCGCAACAACAGTGACCTTCAGAAGACTAGGTTTCGTTTCAGTTTTATTTTAAAGCTTGAGTTAAATAGTTATTCGTAATGGCCACCTCATCAGTGACTGTCTTGTGCCCTAGTGGACGGAGGGTTCCGGTGAAAATTACTCCTAATACGAGCCTTTTGCAGGTAAGTTTTTATTGGCAGCCTTATCATCTTACTTACGGTGACATTTTTTTCGTTTTGGTGAAAGTCTAGGAGTATCACCCATACATGTAATATACAGTTGCACTTATAGCCTAATGATTACAGTGATAGCTTTAAAAAGTTGCGTAAATGCGTAGTTTGGACGATTTAAATGATAAAACTCACCTTTTGGTAAATCACGTAACTGAATTTCGAAACAAAAAATATTTTCTCTGGTCGATTTTAGTGTGATATGAATGAATTTGAGTCTCATTTTTGTTGGAAAGCACTCGTTTTGGAGATAGGCCTACCCAAAGCAGTCTCAAAACAAGTAAATTCCGACAAAAAAACGAAGGAAGAAAAATCACACATCATACTAAAACAACCAGAAAATCACATTTCTATCTTAAACTAATGTAACCTAGCCTAATCCAACCTACCTTTACCTTACCTTAAATATCGTCTTCAGGACACTCGAAACACCAAGAAGAGGCCTCTGGGGTTATTGAATCCTCTGATGACGACATATAAGGTTAGGTTAGGTTAGAAATGTGGTTTTCGTATTGTTTTAGTGTGATTTGAATATTTTTCATTTTTGTTCGGATTTCACTTGTTTTGGAGATAGCCTTGTGTAGGCCTATCTTCAAAATGAGTGATTTCCGACAAAAATGAAGCTCAAATTCACTCAGATTACACTGAAATCAACCGGTAAAAGTATTTTTTGTTTCAAAATCGAGTGATGTGAACTACCGAAATGTTATTCCAAAAAAAAAAAAGAGTGATGGCCTCATATTCCATCTGAGTACCATACACCTATTACAAGAGGAAGCCATTGTGCAACTGACTGAAATAAGGGGTATTTGAAATTGAAGATGTGCAAACGATGTCAGTTATTTGATTGGCCCGCATTTTAGCCGATTTTAATCTCATTGGCCGTGGGGTCTGAGCATGCACAGTAGTCATGTGATGTCATGCCTAGAGCGGCTAGTGGCAAAGGGAAAGAGCTCTGTGTAAGCTTAAAATTGAGGGGAGATCCAAGGTAATTAATTATATATTGGTTTTTCATGTTAGATATACATTTCTGAAAACAAATTTGGTAAAACTATTGTTTCAGTCCCTAACAGAATTAGGAGATTTTGAACCTTTTTTTTGGTATTTTAGACAGTTGTACCACTTTTCTTGTATGGCATTTTTCTCACAAATTATTTTTACTTTACTCTTGAACATAACCTAACCTATCCTTGAGGAGTAAAATAAAAATAATTTGCGATGAAAATGTCATAAAAGAAAAGTGTCTTAGGATTTTCTAAAATATCAAAAAATGGATCAAAAACTTGTAATTCTGTTAGGGGTTGAAACCATAACAGAACCCAAGTTTATAGTGGAACAGATTCAAATTAAGGTTGTCTGCAATGTAGTTGTGTCAGATTTCCTGGATCAGCTGATGTGATTTACTGAAAATTGACCGATAACACTATCGGTTGTATGCACAAATGGCTGTCGGTCTTTGTGGGCGTTGAGGTCAGTTTGGCCCCAATAACAGTCCATCACCAGTCGTTTTGACATAATGGAGCTGCCCCAATGAGAGAGGGCAGTGTTTGGAAACTCCCTGTACTGTTGTTTGCAGATGATACTGTGTTGTAGGGGAGCTGCAAGGCTTGGTGGATGAGTTTGGGAGAATACCATATGTAAGAAATGGAATCTATAGGTGAATGTGGGGAAGAGTAAAGTTATGGTCTTAGAGAGAAGTGAAGTCAGTGAATGTGCAGTGAGGTTGATGAGGAGGAAATGGAAAATGTGAGTGTGTTTAAGTACTTGGGTACCATAGTGTGATGAACAAGGGTGGAAGTTTAGAGAGAGAAGTGCTTGAATGGATATAACAAGGAATTAAGGTTGTTGGTTCCATGAAAGCAGTGATAAGAAACAGGGACGTGAGCATGGAAGTAAAAAAGTTACTATACTACATGACAGTACTGTGATACCAACTCTAACGCATGGAAGTGAAGCATGGACCTTCTTGGAGGGACATAAGTCAAGAGTGAGAGCAGTGGAAATGAGTTACTGTATTTGAGAGGAGCGTGTGAGTCACATGGAGAGACAGACTGACAAATGAGGAAGTGACGGAGCATTGTGGTGTGGATTGGACGTGATAGGAAGCGTTAGGAGAAACACATTGAGGTGGTTTGGCCATGTGGAGAGGATGGAGAGTGAGAGACTGGCGAGGAGAATGTATGTGAATGAGATGGAGGGGGGTTAGAGGGAGAGGGAGGCTAAGGAGGGAAATGGAGGGATGGAATGGAAAGGTATATGAGAGAGGAGGATGTGAGCTGGGAGCAGGGCAGTGAAATGGCTGGGGACAGGGCAACATGGAGGTGATTTGTTTGTGGCCACCCATTAAAGGTTTTAAGGCGTCTGGCAATAGGTAGATATACTGTACAGTAATCTTCCTACTATCCGGACACCCAATAACTGGACACCCCACTGTCCGGACATCATTGGCTGGGACGTTCAGAACCCAAAAATGCCAAAAAAAAATGCAAAAACCCCCCCCCCCCCTTTTTTTTTTTTTTAACCCGTAAGTTTGAATTTGGCGCACGGCGCCAAACAGCCGTGTTTACAATCCCTTCCCGCACTCTTCCCCTCCCGCCAGTTATCTCTCAACTGCCGTGATGAGTAAATGGTTGTCGTGATGGTTGGCAGAATTGTTCGTTTTTGTTTAAACAGTCATAATTCACAGTGCTAAGGATTAAGTGCAGTTAAACACTGGATTACTGTACATGCTTCAAGAGCATTTTCACCACTGTCGAAGCCTTAGAAGTGGGGGTAATATTCATAACAGCCACCACGGACATGTAAGTACACTGTCAACTGCCAAATATTTTCGATATCCACTCACTTGATGTAGTGCTGCCTACTTCTTCCTTAGACTTTATCATTCTTTTTCTGTGCCTGCCCTCCTCTCTTCCTATTTCCCCCGTCTTTCCTGTCACTTCTTATTGGTTTTCTTTTCTTTACAGGTGGCTTTACATTGAGTGACAAGCCAAATGGTTTCCTGTAAGCTAAGAAACCATTTACAATGCTGGGTGGTAACCATATAACCAAACCATACGTGCTCCCTACGTGTCAACAAGTGGGTTGGTGGAGTATTAGTGCCCCTCCCTGTAAAACAAATAACTCAAAGTCAAATGGCCACCCCTCACGGGATTATGGCATCTGGCAATAGATATATAGATAGATAGACTTCTAAATCCTCATTCTCTGGTTACATTTTATTTACTTCATGCTTTGTGTCCCATATTTGAGTGCATAGGCAGTGAAAAAGGTGATTTTCATAGTGATTATCATGTCTCTTACTTTACTTATTTCCTTCACTAAGCTGTCATCTGGTGAACATATATGCCCTACTTACCTCTAAATCATAATTTTTCTGGTTACATTTTATTTATTTCATGCTTTGTGTCCCATATTTGAGTGCATAGGCTTTGAAAAAGGTGATTTTCATAGCTAGTGATTATCATGTCTCTTACCTACATTCCCAAAACTGTCAGCTGGTGAACATATTTGCCCTACTCACCTCCAAATCATAGTTTTTCTGGTTACATTTTATTTATTTCATGCTTTGTGTCCCATATTTGAGTGCATAGGCTGTGAAAAGGTGATTTTCATAGTGATTATCATGTCTCTTACTTACCTTCACTAAGCTGTCATCTGGTGAACACATTTGCCCTACTTACCTCTAAATCATAATTTTTCTGGTTACATTTTA
>JAGKTI010010716.1:0-23746 GCA_018397915.1 Birgus latro
ATAGAATCTAGACATCCACCTCCTTCACACACACTTACACAAAAGATTATCTCATAAGTGAGGTTTATTTACCCCATGTTCATGTACACTTGATAGACAATTTCACTTGATACCATGCCTTTCAAACTCGTCATTTACTTCCTCCACACCTGACACACAAAACCCCCATTTACCCTTGAGATCCACCTACTCCACAGGCATTTGCACCTAGCCTCCACTCACTCCACACCCACTACACAAACCGCCATCCCAGTTAAATGAGACATCCACCTCTTCTACATCCACACTGGACTTACACCCACTCCAGCCTAACGCATAGTACACCAAACACCCATACCTTTACACACTAGTACACCTACACCCACTCCACTCATGTACACCAGATACCCCTGCCCCTACATACCGCTACACTTACACCCATTCCACTCGTACATCAGATAATCCATGCCCATACACGCTACCTCACATCTACTCCACACTCGCTTACCTCAGACGCCTATTCATACTTATTTACAGTAGACATCCACTCACTTACACTGGAGATCCACTAACTCCATACCTATTTACACAAGAAATATCATTTTACAAGTGACCTCCTCTTACTTAACACTGCCTGTCATCAAACACCCACCCACTCACCCACCCACCCACCCACACACACACACACACACACACACACGAAATACCATCAGGTGAGGTGTAGGTTAGTCATTTGCTTAGGTATACTAGACAGGTAGTTAGCGTCGGTCCTCTCATCACGAGAAAGGTACAGTAAAGTAGGATTGGCTGTTTACCTGAGATGACGCATGACTTAATCTGCACCCGAACCTTGTGTTGTTCGCTGGACTGTAACATACCTACAGGTGAGGCTGAGCTGCGTGGATGATCAGAAACTGAGTGACGGGAGAAGTGAGGTGAACGTGACCTGCCTTGAGAACGGCACTTGGACCCCCTTCAGCCCTGACCTGCTTATATGCCGCACAGGTCAGTCACGCAGGCCTGGGTTATAGACGTTTGTGAGTCACTTTTTTGTGATCGGCTGTGCTTTCCTGGGCCCATTAAACTTTTTGTGGTGATTTCTTGTGGCCCAATGTGCTTTCGTGTAGCCTGGTGTGGTTTCTTGTGGCCCGCAGTGGTTTCCTGTGGTTTGCGTTCACGGATTTCCCGTAGTTCGCCTGGGTTTCTTTTATCTCTTGTTACCTGTAGTCACTTATGGTTTCGTATGCTTTCCATATTTTCTTATGGCTCTCTGTTCTTTCTTATTGGCCTCTTGGTTATCTTATGATACCTTTGTTTCTTTTTCTGATATCCCATACTTTGTTATTGTCGTTCTTTGGTTTCTTAATGCCTCCTTTGGTTCCTTACAATCTCTTGTGGTTTCATATCAATTATATTTTAAGTGTAGTTTATCTGTCTATCTTTTTAGGATTTTAGAAATTACAAGTTCAAATTTAACCAAATTTTGTACATCTTCCCCATTTATGGTGTACAGGTGTTATGCCAAATTTGATCTGGATTGAAATTTTCTAAAGGGATGTGTTGGCTCCCAGTAGTTATCTCCATTGGTGCTACATTCCTGAAGATCGGCGGGGAATTTCCATGGACCTTCATGCACTGCCGCTGCGTTGCCAGGGTTCAGGAAAGGCTCTCATTTTGGCAAGTGTTGAGTGGGCCACAGGTCCACGAGGCGCTTGTCAGTTGTACTGTTTACGTACATTATTTCTTTCTGCCTGTTTGTCTGCCTAGGATCTCAGAAACTTCTAGTTCAAATTTGAATAAATTCTTCAAATCTTCCCCATTCTCAGTCTGTAGGTGATATACCAAGCTTGATTTGGATTAAAATTTTCTAAAGGGGTGTTTTGGTCCCAACTAATTATCCCCATTGGTGCTACGTTCTGCTTACACAGAAAATCGGCAGGGTATATCCATGGAGCTTTATGCATTTTCGCAACCAGTACCAAATGCCTTGACACAATTAAGAAATAGCTTTGATTTGGGCAAGCGCTAAGTGGCCCACAGGATCGCAAGACATTTGTTGTCTCCTGTATTTCCTATTGTCTTTTATTCACCCACTTAGCAAGGCGATAATGTAATCGCCTGTGTCTGTGTGTGTCTGTTACCAAAATATCTCAAAATTAAGTGGACAAAATATTGTATCCAAACTCTATGGCCAGTATCCGGGGACATGTGGCTTGAATTCATTTGATTTGGGTGAAGCTGCGATGATATGCCTCCAGTTGCCAGAGGATTACTGAAGTTTTTGCAGTGATGGCGGGTGATACACATTCGTGGGCTATTGCTTTGCCTGTCCTTGTTTTCGTTTACTTTTGGTCCACTGTGGTTTACTGTGTTTCCTATGGTCTTCGCGGAGATGGATTTGCATGAGCAGGACTTTTCAATTCTCGTTCATCCATCCGATCATTTGTTTGCGTTGTATAGGGCGCAGTCCTTGTTCAAATTTAACAGCTAAGGTATCAAAGGAATCCTCTCTAGCCGTAAGTATGTCCTCGTTTTAGTGGTCAACACAGATCAACTCCAAGGTTTCAGTGACCCCAAAAGGTCAAGGTCATACTGCAAACTTTTTGTTAACAGGAATATAGGCATAGAATTGGTATAATTAGAAAAGGCATTCAAAATGAAGTAATTTATTCTCGTATCACAGTTATGCTTCAGTTCACTGGATAATAGCAAATTTAAAAAAAATAATAATAATCTAAATACACACCATTGTCGCCACTTCATTCGATAATGTGGAAAGTTAGACGAAGAGGTGCAGGTTAGGTTAATCATTTATATGTAAAGTGATTAGATTGCACTCTAATACCTCAGTGTAAAAGCATCATCTTTTGTACATCATTTATACATTTTTTATTCTACAGCCAGACAGTTTTGCTCGGCTTGGAATAATTTTCGAGCTGAAGGAGGTAGATTTAGACTTCCCTAACCTCTTCACCACGAATTTTCTTCTGAAAGCCCAGTCTAATCACCTGGAAGTGGCACGAATAAAACTTAGAGTACAATCGACTAGTAAAGTCTCAGCCCCCTTACCACGCGTGTGATTTTGAAGCATGGACGAAGTATTTGTTGTATAAGGGACACCCTGCGATTATAAGTGGAAAATGTTGGCCTTGGTACTAATCAGAATTCGAAATCTCATAAAAATTCGGATATCGGGAACAGTTTCTTTGCTTGACTCCCTTTTTAGGCAACAGATTAATATACTGATGTGTGTCTGAAGAACTCGCTCATTTTTCACGTAATTCGAACCTCAAGGGTGCCAAGCGTTTTTTCTTTTTCTTTTTTCTTTTTCCCCCTGTACATCAGCCGGGTTAAACAGTGTGAAGAAGTGAACGATTGACTGTAACTCTCAGTCCCATTTAACCTGATTTTAGGTGTAGGGTCCCGAGGCTAGGCTACCATACTCCAGTGCATTGAAGGGTAGATGACCAGCCTGTTTCCCTGGGTAGCATTACGTGATTGAAAGGCCTCCATTCACCTCTTGAGAATGGAACATATGGAGGGCCACCACTCCAGCTGGGGCATTCTCTCCACTATACTCCTTTTGCTCTACCTTGATCTAAAATTGCCTTCTCATCCTGGATATTGAGTTGTAACGATTGATTAACACCAAACATTGATGCTATGGTCGTTTCATCTTACCTTGGCCAAGATTTGTGTCCTTGTGGAGTTTTTTTTTTTTTTCCAGATAATTCAGTGCCACGAAAGACGATACTGTGGTTTGATGTCAGTCGCACTTCCTTGTGACTAGTATCATTTAATTCAGTGGTACGAGAGACGATGCTATGGTTCTATATTATTCCCATAGCACTTCTTTATGACTAGCAACATATTCCGGTGCTAATCTGTTGTTACGACTCAGCAGTCAAGACGGACAGGTGGCAAATTTTAGGGCAAGTAAGAGAAAAACGATATATAGTCATGAAGAAGTGACATGTAAGGGATGCAGGACCACAGTATTATCTTCTTCTGCCACTGAGTTACATGAAATAGGCTGCTAAAGGACAAATATCTGGGTCATGTAGAGATAAAACGAGCATAGGCCGTCTGGTGTCATTGTCCTCGTAAATTCCAGGCTTGTAAACAAACCTGAGACGTTGGGTTGCATTCCCTTCGTCTTGGGGTTTTTCTAGCACATCCTCCCAAGTGTTTATTCTGAGTACAACCTAAATGTCTCTTGTATGTTGTTCATGTATTTTTTATACTACTATTTACTGCCTATATTATACGAAATGGATTACTATTTTCCGTACTATGGCTTACTACTGTCTTGTATATTCTTTCGTCATTTTTAACTTCAACGTTGATTGCATAAATAACATACAAGAGATATTTTGTGCACTATATGAACAAATAGAATGATAAGGAAGAGACGCTAGGAAGGCTGAACACATCATCGTAAGCGATATATTTTGTGTACTACATCTTAACACTATCTTGTATGTTGTTCATGGCTTTTCTAATACTAACATAGACTGCATATATGAGACAGAAGGGGTCACTTATACGTTATATGCGGAAATAAACTGATAAGGAACAAACGCTCCTTAAGCAATAAGTATACACTGCTTTTTTGGGAAAGGAACCAAAAGCTTAAAGTCCCCAAAGTTGTTTCGTTCAAGGACAAAGCAAGCAAAAATAGCCCAATTCAAGAGGCACTGATTTTGAGATGCTTAGACACATTGCATTTAAAAGACTGGAGGTCATAGGCAAGAGGACTAATACTCCCTTGGTGTCCGTACAGAGCTGGATCAGCCCCGAGAGGCTCCCCCATCGAGCCGACTGATCCTGAAGCAGCCAGGTGAGGCAGTGGCGGGCGGTGGTGTGAGGTGGTGGGAGGATATGACGGCCGAGTACGTGTGTCCCAACTCCACCATGACCAGCGGCGGCGACACATCCCTCTCACTCACACACAACGGCACACACTGGCAGCCAATACCTCAGGATTTTGTATGTCGTAACAGTGAGTAGCTGGATTTATTCTGTCTGGGTCTTCACATCCACCAGTAGCACAAGAATATATATGTCTTAATGGTGAGTATCTGGTCTTTCTCTGTCTGGGTCTTCGCATCCATCAATACAACAAGAATTTATGTGTCTGAACAGTATCTGGTCTTACTCTGTCGGACTCTACCGCAAGAATTTGTCTTAACTGAATATTTGGTCTTGTACTGTCTTGCTATTCACATCCGCCTTTAGCACTCGATTACAGTTAATCTCCTCACTTTATGACGCCTTCCCTAAGCTGAATGAAGTAAATTGGCAGTAACAACAGGAGAATATAAAAACACGTCAAGGCGCTGGAAAGACGAACTTAGACTGTCAGACCTGTTACAAAAACGAAAAATCATCTCTAAACGGTTAAACTCCTGATTTCCTGGATATCATAAACCCGCAGCGTGATAGAAGAATACACTTTTTTTCTTTTTAGCCATGAACGTAACGGCGGAACTCTTAAAAACAAAAAACAAAAAAGCAGCAAAAGGCAAGTCACCCACTTGTAAACTAATGTAGCTGTACATCAGACTTACCTGCTCAGTTCTGTCTAACCACTTGTCACTAAACGCTTCCTTGCCTTGGCTTTATGTGTTGTTAGCTAATGTTGTAATGAATATTCTTGAGAGTGTTTATGTGTGTCTGCTTTCCTGAAGTAAAGCTGTATGTGGCAACCCATTCTCCAGAACACTTATCCTTTAATCTTCAGTTCTCATTTTAGTAAACTTAGTCAAAAAAATAATAATAATCCGAGAAAGCTAACTCCCCATGCACACAAGAAAATTGTTAAGACTGGAGTAAATTACTAGGATTTTTGTGTATATTAAACACAATATATCACAAACACAGCAACACTACTGGACTTAATTTTTAAACGATCTTTGTACAGTGTATTATTTTACAGCGAATTCCGGTAAATTATAAGTTAGTTACTGCTTCAACGGATCGATTTGGTATATTAATTACGATATAAGTGACATCTTGTAGAATGATTCCAAATTACCTTAGTCATTAACGTTATGTTTATATATATACTAAGTTCAGTGTAATATTTTTTTTTTTACATATGTGCTAAGGTTAAATTTATATTAAATGTTGTACTACATGCTGAGGAATTAATGTAGGCAGTAGGTAAATGCTTCTCGAAACGAAGCAGTGAGATACTGTATAAGCAGCTCAGTGTTATTCGTACTGAAGCAGCGAGACTATGAGCAGCTCTTTAATGAAGCAGCGAGGCAATGAACAATTCAGAGGGAGTTTTTGAGAGACTCACTAGTGATGAGGCAGGCAGACCGGCATGTTATCCACATTATTCAGTACTGTTTTTATTCAGTCCATTACTTATTCATGTATCAGTGAATATAAAATTGCCGCCTACGATAATATACACTTGAACTTGAGAAATGTCATACTCTGCTCGCTTCATGCGGTACCGTAATTAAAGATTCCACATGTTTGTAAACCATAAGTAAATTAATCATATATGTTTTTCCAATTTATCGTACCATTTTTTTCATTCCTCGGTACTTTGTATATTTTATTTCCACCATTTTATGCACCATGTTTGTATTGGTACTTTGTCTGCTTCTCGTGACGGGATGAACCAAGTGTCATATTAAAGATATATTATTGTAAAGTGAGATAATTTTCTTGTACATGTTTAGGTCTCCCATCTTCCAGTTTTTATTTATGACCTTTTTTTCAGTCTCATCTGACCTTCATTCAGTCAAAATTAATCACACTTTTTCACTATACATGTCCCGACCAGTGGTGGAATTAGCACAACTAAATTTACATGAGTGATCCAAGGAGCACTGCCAACCTACAGTATCATAGCCTAACCTGAAACACCACTTTTTTCTAACTAGCCACTTTTTTGGGGGGGAGGGGGCGAGTATTTTCCCCTGGCTAAAGTTAGAATGATTAAGATTGGATGGATAATGGAAACAGCGCTAAAGTCTAGAAGATCACACACTAGACTTGAGGAACATTAGGTTACAAGTAAACAAAAACCTGAACACTGCGTTGTAGTAGGTGGAATAACAGTTTCATTCTCGGAAAGGTATAAGTTAAAGATTTCTGTTATTATTTCCCAGTGCTCGTTAGATTCTTGAATTCTTGCACTAAATTATTTACAAAATACGCACACGTTGGTAAATGCTCTACGATATTATGCTATTTTTTCTCCTTTTATCACCGCTTCTTCCCTCCTGAATACTGATATTAACCCCTTATATAAACTGGCACTGTACTAGCACCTCTTTCGAAACGATTTATTTTATGGATGGTACCTTAACATCCTCGTATATATAATTTAGCATGTTTTAGCACGACAAAGGATGCATAAGTAACCTACAAGAGGATGTTGAGGTATAGTGTGCTGAATAAGTCGTCTAGGGAAGGATGTTAAGAAACTTTAAATAATAATAATAATAATAATCCTACAAGAGGATATTGAGGTATAGTGTGCTGAATAAGTCGTCTAGGGAAAGATGTTACGAAACTTTAAATAATGATAATAATAATAATAATCACAACACTGAGCCACCATTTTTATTGTTCCTTTTGGTCATTAACCCCTTCTGTAAGAGGACGTATATTTCGGTTTATTACTGCTGTATCCACATGATATTCGATGCGGGAGCTTCTCTAGCAGTGGCCCTATGAGTCTGTCACGCCTAAGGATGTTCAAAGGCAAGGAGCTTCACTAACGACGCCCCATATGATGCTTCAGTTTAACGTCTATTGTGTATCTAACTTTCTGTGCTTGTAATTTTAACGCTAGGAAGAAAAGGATAGTGAAATCTACATCTGCCATTTTCCAATTCTGTAGCTATTGTTTCCATATTCTTTATCAATCATTTTCCAATTTTATATATCTCTTATTTCAGTTCTAAAAATCTCCCCAGAGCTGAATGAGATTGCCTAGAAACCTTATAAAATGTGAAAGACAAAAAAACGATTAACAGAAGGGGTTAATTTGTATTTAATTACTGATTTACTGATCACTGTTCCTCCGCTTTACGTTGTTTATGGCTCTAAATAAAGTTGCATCAGATTCATCTATTATTTGTGTATGTGTATTCTGAACCCGTAAATCGTGAGAGAAACGTGTCTCGCTTCTCTCACTTCATTTATAAATCCCGTTATCCGAGACTTCAAGTAAGGACTGGCTGTATCGAATCTAAAAGTTTTATTTGGGTAATTCTGGATATAGTACTGAATATATATAGTTTTATTAATGTAACTGTGCATATTATCTACTATTTCCTTTACTAATACTTTTTTTCTCCCTGCCAACATGTACGCGAGAGTTTCTTCTTACTATTGACACTACTGTGGCCTTTTTCATCCCTTCATCCATATCCAGAATACTAACATCCTTAACTCCACTATTTTTACTTGTTCTTATTTCCCTGTTTACTTTGTGACCTGTTTCTGTGTGCTTTCTGCAGCAAAATAACTGTTGTCTTTCCCTCCCTCTTTATGGGCTTTGGAAATCAGCCCGAATCCAATACAGCCGGTTTTGATGACTTTATCCGTCACCAGGTTATAGTCATCATTGTCTATTGATTTGGATTCAGTAGACCAGTTTTCATATTCCCTGAGAGGCAACGTAGCTTTTGCTGCAGAGAGAGAGTGAGTGAGTGTGTGTGTGTGAGAGAATGTGGTGAACTATGGACGATCATCTCTAAAAAAAATATACAGTGCGAAATATTTATATTAAGTTAGATAGCTTAGGAGCATCAAATCCTAAAAGTCCTAAATCCTAGCAGTCTTCGTTGAACATAGAGTATAATGTATAAGTTTAAGTCCTAGGAACCATGAAAGATAAGTAGACCACATTGTTTAAATTGTAAGTTTGCGACAATAGTGTTATTATCTAGGTAGCCAGTCCTTTATATATATATATCCCAAGGCCCAGTAGTCCTCCTACACACCTCCACATGTCACCACTTCGGCACTAACACCCACCATCCATACTGAATACATGCTTGAGCTGTCTCATACTGGACTGGTGTACTGGTATTAACGGGGATATTTTTACCTGTCGGTGGGTCTTCTGGTAGATCAGTAAAGTGCTTTTGTATGACATTCTAATCCCTGTTCCAGCCGGGATTCGATCCTGGGTCCATTAGGACTGCAGGACCCCCTCTCTACCGATTCAGCCACCACCTCCCCCAAGTTGGATGCATGTTGCTGGCCCTCTTCATACGAAGGTATATACTCGGTCTACTTTATGTTTTGTGATAAAATGAAAAATTTTCACATTTCGTCCCTCGGACGCAACAATTTTGGCAAAGTGATGTAAAAGTTTTGACATTTCTGGGATTTTTTATACCGTCATCCCATCAGCAGCAGATGCCTGAGGAAGACAGGCTAGCCAACCACGAATATACAACTGTGGTAGAGTTCCCATAATGTTTCATGTGTTGCACTTAATCTTCGGACAAGACAGTGACACTATTTTAGTCTTTGGCTGTGCAGCATTATGGCGTGAAGCATTATTGGATGTGTGCTGATTAATGACAGATTTATTTTTCCCTTCATGTCCTTCACTGACAAGCCTGGGGCATAGGATTATAAATGAAGAGTTGAGAGGAAGGTTGAGACTTCACTGTATTAGTGCTGTGGTGTGTGGTGGACGGAGGATGACAACTCGGTGTGGAGAGTGAGAGATGTGAACGATGAGGTTAGGGTTGCTGGAGGCAGCCTCTTTAATTAGTTCCTTATCCCTCTGGGATAAGGAACTGAATAAAGAGGTTGCAAGAGACCGAGCAGCATGGATATTCGCCATTAGGTGGCCAAGACCGGCGCATGCAGGCATGTTGGAGCCTTTATAAAGGAATGAACGAACGTTAAAAAAGTACTGCTGAAAGAGGAGCAAGCCACAGTAGAGGGAGGGAGAGTCCCATCTATATCACCTCGCCAATCTTCTTCATGGACATCATTACTACGGTGTCACCTGCTGTGTTATAGTGTAGTGACCATCAGACTGTTTTATTCGATTAAGAGGCTTTTTGAACTGGATGGGTTAGATCCAAACTTCCTTATCGCAATCACTGAGGGAGGTCTGCCATAAGCTAAGTACATTGGTGAATTGGTAGCAACAGTAATACTAACAAGATGTCCCCGGGTTAAATGATTATTCTCTTTACTATGTTGTCAACCCTATCATATCCTAGCTCTCACCAGACGATATGAATTTAGAGGCATCAGTTGGTGAGGGTTTTGGGCAGGGGAGGCAGTGGCCCGAACTTCCCCTCCCCCTCCTCCCATTCCCTAGGGGTCCACATAATGAGCAGTGATTTACATTAAACACACATTATTATTATGTGTTAAACAAAAGTTATGGCTTGAGAGACGACCGTAATTGAACACAAGTGCTAATAAAGATTTCAAGTAGAAGAACTGCTTTTTCTCTCTGTTCCCAAGTACAAGTACGAAACTATGTACTCGAATCCAAGTACAAAAACTTTAGTTATGTGGATTACATTGTGAACTGTCATTACGATTTAATAAAGGATATAATGAACATAATTTTATTCGTTTATTTAGAAAAATAAACATATCTACATCCATTACAACTTGTTCAACATTGATTAGGCATAAATGTGTAATTTTAAAATGCTAACTGGAACGTAACATGATATTCTTGAAGGAAATGAACTGTAGGATATCTTGAAGCAATAAATATAACAACATCCATATCTACTGTACATAGGATGGCGTGACTACTGCATACACAGTGAGTTTGAGCAAAAATGAATGGTGTGAGTGTAGATAAATACCCATTATTGTCTCTGTTGCAGATTAAGTGAACAGAGGTGAGGGTTTTGCGTGTAAACAGATGGCTCGAGCATACACAGTGATTTGGAGTATAGGTCTACATAAAAGGTCTGACTGTAGATAAATACACACTGTTGTCTCTGGTATACGTAAAATCTGACGTGTGTGAGATATTTCCCCCCTGGACATTTTCCCACATGGACATTCCTACCTTCCCCCACGGACATTCCCCTTAGGACATTTTCTCCCTTGGACACATCCCCCACCCCCTAGTGATGATACTCCCTCCTGGACAGAATTCCCCACCGGAGTTATTCCCCTCAGATGTGAAGGTTTGAGTATACACAGATGGTCTTGATGCTGTATACTAACTCTGACGTAGACCCTGAGGATTAGCACCAGCCCAGTCATAGCCCCAAGACGCCTTACCGATACGTAGGAGTCACCACCATCAGAGGTCACCGGAGGCCCACCAGAGGCACCCTGAAGGATAAGGAAAGGGGGAGGGTCACAGATGCATCCTTACACTGCAGCAAGAGTTAACCCCCTCAGCCCAATTCTCTATTTTGGTAGTTTATTTCTTCTGCCATTATCTTATTCGAACTCCAGACAGCCTCCTAGTAGTCAAAGGGCTGATGAAGGCTGCATCCAATCCCCTCCAGTTTTAAAAGTCTCTCTTAACCTGAATAAAATCGTCTGGAAAATGGTTTGGTGAAATTTTAGATACGTCATCGGACTGAAGAGGTTCGGTATGAGCTGTGGGTATTCGAAATGAAGTGTAGGTATGTGAAACTGTGGCACATAAGGGGACTATGGACCTAAGGGAAAAGAATGTGAAGTCTATGCCTAACGTTGGACTAAATATTAATAATAAAAGTAAGAAGATGAACAACAACAACAACATAAATAAATAAATAAATAAATAAATAAATAATAATAACAATAATAATAATAATCAAAGTCGGTGAGGCTAGGGAACTGACAAGAGATCGAGTTGGCTGGATGAATGTTGTGAGGAGAAGTGCATGATCAGGGATTTGGCACCCCTTTTTAACGTGGCAGCGTCCGGATTGACTGATCAGATATGTTTATGTGAAGCTACAGAATGTGGTGAATGTTTTTGGCGTATCCGATAGAGCCAGGATTCCTGGAGCTTGAATGATGAGTAAATGGAATTGTGGTCCATTGGACTGGGCAAATTTGGCCTGTCTGGACATTGCTACTCCTCTCCCTGACCTAGGGTGGGAAAGGAGGTCCGGATGATGATAATTGTAATAATAATAATAATAATAATTAAAACTGCCACACTTTACAAACACTGCATAAAAACTACTATTGTCAGTCTACTCAAATCTGGCAAAGAACCAATACCCGTTTCAGCTCAGTTGATGGCAGGATGTAGTCAAACTGGAGGGTTGATTTGTCTAATAAGAAAGAAGGCTCACTCATACCTCACAGCTAAGGCTAAATTGATTTCATGCAGCAACATAGAAACCATGTTTAGAGAAAGGTCCAGTTTGTCAGAAGAAACCTAACGGACACTAGTAAGCATCATTCACTATGTGTTATATGCTGACAAACCAGATACAGGAGTCTGATAGTACAAAACAAGAATCATGATTACAGTTTGCGGGGCTGCGCATTGGGAAAAATACGATAGACTGGATTTTCTAGTCCTGTATATTTAGAATTAGTAAGAGACGCATTTTAGAAGGCATAGGAGGCTTCGTAACATCTCTTTTTTAAGTGTTTAATTTGGAATATTCAACTTGAAGATTCTCTTGTGTGCTGTTTTTATCGTTTTAATGTCGAGATAACTTTCATCAGTTATTATGCAAGAGGATACTGAAGTCTAAGGTACTGAATAAATCGCGAAAGATGTTACGAACTCGCCAAAGTCATTGCCAATATCCCACAACGAAGAAAGTGATTCACCCTACCTGTCTTGAGTCCATCCACCATGTTCTTGTCCAGCGCAGATCATGTTATCAGTAATCTTGCAGGGTCCGTATCTTTACTGCACCCAGCGTTGGTCGTAGTTGGCACTTGTCTTCATCAGTGATACAATTGCCTCCCTCCTGCACCAGTAAAGTTTATGTTAGGTTAGTACAAGGTGGTTTAGGTGAGGTCAGGTTTACTTAAATTAGGTTTTATTAGATGACATTAGGGCTGGGCTGCTAGGTTAAGGGTCACATTGGAGATCAGAAAATTAACTCAGGTTGGAGAGGTTATGTCAGGTTGGGTTAGGTTAGGTTAGGTTTGACTGAGGTAGGTTGTTAAGTTAAAGTCATATCAGGTTACAATAGGGCTGGTCTCCTGGTTTAAGGGTTACATTAGAGTTCCTTGAGATTAATACAGATTAGAAAGTTAAGTCATTTTAGGCTGTTTGTCAGATTAACTTAGGCTACGGTACATTAGGGTTAAGTCATTGGGTCAAGGGTCACTCGAGTTGTACTTTGGAGAGGTTATGGTGGCAAGGTTTTGTGAAGGAATTTTATATGTTTCGGATGGGATGCGTTTGAGTATGGTACAGAGCCAGGTTGAGTTAGATTTAGCTGGACTGCATGAGACTTACTTTGGGATGTGTTTACGTATGACAGTAATACTAGGATAGACTCAGCGGAAATGCATGAGACTTGTTTCACATGTGGACGTCATACTCATGCACATTACTGACAGGATTAGAAACGAGAGAATCAGAGGGACAGTGAAGGTGGGTGAGGTATCCATGATGGTGTAGGAAAGAAAACTAAATTGATATAAGCACGTGATGAGATGGGGTGAAGATTATGTAGGGAGGAGAGTAATTGAAATGAAGGCACAGGGAACGATGAGGAGATGAATGTCGAGGAGGAGGTGGATGAATTGTGCGAACGAAGATGTGCGAAAGAAGGGACTGACGGGGGAGAAATCACAGGATCGAGACGTACGAGTATGGTAAAGTATCTTCAAACACGTCGACCCTGTGTAGAAATCGGAAAAGATGAGAGGCAATGAAGATTCCCATACACGTTACTACGACTGATGCATTTGAACGACTAGACAAGAAAGATCGTATTCTTGTCGGCTTAGGAGGCCCCCTAACACCTCTTTCTTGTTAGTTTATTTCTGGATATGAAAGGCTAATAATTTCCTTTTTACAGCATTTATTTAATCTGTGTCTAGCAAAGAACAGAAAACTAAAATTTTATTCTAAAATGATTGCTAAGGTTTTGAAACAAAATGTCAAGAAAAGATCACACACACACACACACACACACACACACACACACACACACACACACACACACACACAAGAGGAGGAGATTGACTTCTATATCCACTACAAAATTCCACCAGCTAAAATCGTTATATGAGTCCAGTGTGGAATGTAGTAATGTGCAAAGAACTCTGAATATCCTCACGTGTTTCTTTGCTCTTTTTCGTCCCCTGTTCCCGCTGTTTTTCCATCCCCACATCGTATCAATCCTTTTAGAAACATTTATTGTATAGTTTCTTTGCTTCTTTCTGCACCTGTTCCTGCACTTTCTCCTTACCTTAGAGTATATTTTTCATTTTATAGTTTGATCTTTTTATGGACTCAGTTTACCAGATACACACTACCTCTACTACAGAACTTCTTTTAACTGTATGGTGATCACTACGGCCATTACTGATACATTAAGACTAAAAATGCTTGCAATGAATGGGGTAACAGTCCGTGGAATTTTTCACATTCTGAGGAGAGGTTTAGTTAAATGAAGATGTTTTTGCGGCTGTAACTCTTGAATGTTGGTCCAAGAATGAAAGAGGCATATCATGTCGTTGAGAAGCGTTTTGGTGCGTAACACGATCCTGTACGCTTTATAATTGTGTAAATATGACTGATGAAGAAAGCAAGAAAATATATGAACAAAACTGGCATTTGCTACTTGATTTCCCGTCTCCTACGATGGTTTGCAGGGTTTTGCGAGTCATTTTGTAAGACACTATCCCTCCTCATTCACACTCCCAGAGCTTTTAACTCAACTTTCATCCTTCATTCTATCCACGTTCCACAGTAATATACACTGACCTGACCCTAATCCAACCTGACATGAAAATAATGCAGTGAGTGATCCTGACCTGGCCTCCCCCTGCCCTGACCCTGATTGAAAAGCAACCCAATGAATGATCCTGCCCTCACCTGCTCTGACCTGACTTCAGCTTGTTCTGGCGACGGTGGCCTGCTCGTTGGCGTAAAGCTGTGATGGCGGCGGGAGGCAGACGAGAGCCAGCCACCCTGATGTCGCCCCTAGAGCACTGGAGATTCAGCAAGGTTGGGCAAAGCTATGTCGTTCCTCATTTTGTTCTTGTTGTTCATGTTATTGTTCCTTGTGTTATTGCCGTACCCCGGGTGATCCGCAGCCTGTAACAACCACATGTTTATTTCCACAACATCCATGTTTACATTTGCTATACCTGTGACAATATAATCTTTTCACCTTAACTTGGCCCAGATTTTCGTCTTTCTGCAGCTTATTTCACGCAGATCAGTGGTAGAAAAAGACAGTGCTATGGCCTTACATCCCCACCATAACACTTTACCATGACTAACACCATAATCTAGTGTTAATCTACTGTTACAACTCAAGCTGGAAAGATGGCAATTTAAGCCAAATAAAATGGGCCTAACACTAGAAGCAGAGTGAACTACAGCGACTTCTTTGTTCTTTGTGTTCGTGTTCTATCTGGGATGAAATACAACCTGCATTGCAAACAACAACACTTGCAACACACAACTAACAACACTTGCAACATCTGTACAAGAGGTTCAACAAGGCAACCTGTGTGATGCTGTTGTTCATTGTGTTCTACTGCATCCTGGGTGAACAAAACCACTTCCTTTTAACACACCTGCAACACAGAAACGTTTACACCTTCAGTACGGACACCTCCAGCGGTTCTACCTCCAACACAAACACTAGGGACACGCAACACCATCCCTCTCACTACTCTAAACCTGAAATGATGCCACCACGGATTGTTTTTGTCGGTGTCTGAAGATTTGTGTGTGTGCGTGTGTGTGTGTGTGTGTGTGTGTGTGTGTGTGTGTGTGTGTGTGTGTGTGTGTGTGTGTGTGATTTTGGACATGGGATCATCAACCAGTTCCTTTACACCCAACAGTCCTCCTTCACATGTCACCACTTTGCCACCAATACCCATCGTCCATAATGAATACACTCTCCGGGTCTCATTCAGAACTGGTGCATTGTTATTAGCGGGGGGATTTTGATGATATATTGGTCGGTCGAGATTAGCATTAATAAAGTCTTTGAACGAAAGCGATTTATTTTAACTATTCTCTGCCTCAGCCATAACCACTTTCAATTGTGTAGAGGTTGAATAGATTTTCTGATGGGTGTATAACCTATTGGGTCGTTGGGCTGTATTCTGGGAGGTATGGAAGGCTTCGTAGCACCTCTTCCAAGTTCCTTAGCAGTGTACTTTGCTTGCCGTACTGCGCTTTACCATTGCCCGCCCTAAGCAAGACGAAGCAATATAGTTTTGTGTGTGTGTGTGGTATAGCCGATCAACAGAGCTACCCAGTTATACAAGTGTCCCTCAGCTCGCTCCCTATCCCCCGAAAGGAGTATGATATAGCCTAACAACGGATCTACGCGGTTAAACAGACGTCCCTCAGTCCCCTCACTATCCCCCGAGAGGAAAATAGTGAACTACGGGAGGATGGCCACTCAAACTGCAGGCCATCTGGTCCACGCTCACATGAGCCTGGGGCCACCACAACAGCACTGGAGTAAATGGAGAATACCAACGTTCCTTCACTTCAGGGAGTAATTTACAAAGCAACAGTAGGAGTATATGTGGGATGTGGTTAGCTGTGTGTCTTGTTGTGTGTATGTATGTATGTATTGTAACGGCCGGCTTGTGTACACCTGACATACATGGACAGATGTACTCTACACATTCACGACATCATTTATGGATCGTGAGAGGCAACTGATCTGTAGGGCTGAGAAGAACTGGAGAAATGACCCCCTCCCACCCAGTACTCCATGCACGGGTACAGGTGTGGGGGACTTTTTTCCCCCAGGGTAGGCCGAGTAATGCTTGTAGAAATCTGGCGTAAAACTCATTCAGTAGCGGGTTGGTAATCTGACATTTGACTGCCACCCCTCCAACTCACACCCCCTTTCTCATATATCTCTCTACACCATCCAGCTATCTCATCCTTGGTCTCCCTTCCCCCTCCCCCCCCTCCCCCTCTCTCACATACCCTCCAAGTCAGTCTCTCATCCTATATCTCCTCATGGCTTAGGGAAATACGGCCGAGAATAATTATGTATACGCAATCACAAAGCTCCTTCAAGCAAGTGATGGATCGTTTCAGAATGAGTGTTGTTGTGTTTTTCGTGAGGCAAATATTTCTGAGCTGGTTGCGTGCTTTACATCTCCTGTTTTAAATATTTTCACCGTCATACATTGATAAAAAGGGCAGGCACACGCACTCATTACGCCGATCCTGTATGAGACAGTCCTAGCAAGTATTCAATATGGACAGTTAGTCTTAGCGCCAAAATGGTGACATGTGGATGTGTGTGATACGTACGAGAACCTACGTGCTAAGTTTGATTTTCCCATAATGATCACACTTCCATTTTCCCTTTTTATACTCTAACCTAACTTAACCTATCCAAAAACCTAACTGGCTAAATACTAACCTTAACCTGATACTAGGAAAAAAAAAACTTACCTAACCTAGACTTTCCTTGATGAGAGAAAATGCAAAAATGGCACACAAAGGGGATGTGAGCTACCTGCGGAATCCGGGATGTGGACTGGCGTTGGACGGGTCTGGATACAGGTCGTTTCTTCGCTCATTTTAACCTGCAATACAACACAGGCTTAAAGACGATGGCTTGGGGAATTTAAGGAGACTCAATCTAATCATCATTTCTTCTAATCTGCATCAAAAACTCAAGTACAGAGAGAGAGGTTTGGGGGATTCAGGAGGGCTCAGTCTAACCAACTCCTCGTTCACTTTAACTTGCAGTACAACACAGCCTTAAATACGATGGCTTGGGGGAGTTAAGGAGACTCAATCTAATCATTATCTCATTTATTCTAAGCTGCATTAATAACACAGGCTTAAATAGGATGGCATAGGGGGTCTAACAGAGCTCATCTCAATCATCTCCTTACTCTGTTAAACCTGCAACACACCACAAGGTTAGAGTGTGTCATTTAAGTGGATTTAAAGAGAACTAATGTCAATCCAATAATCTCATTTAGTTTAACCTGCAAAATAACACTAGCTTAGATTGAGGGGGTTTAGTGGATTTAACAGGATTCACTTAAATCTAATCATCCCACTCTGTTTACCCTGCAGTACACTTTACGTTTAAATATTACGTTTTAGTGGACTTTACTGGGGTTTAGTGGACCTAACAGAATCCATTTTAATCTATCTACAAAATCACGACCTCGCTAAACTTAAGCTGCAAGACCACAAGCTTAAATTTGGGGGTTCTAGGAAGTTCAAGGTACTCAAATTCATCCTGCCAGTTCCTCGTTTAATTAAACCTTGTTGCATGTTTATAGAGTTAGAGATTAAATCACACCTTGTTGCATGTTTAACAGGGTTAGTGGAATTGCAAAACATATCCAGGTATGATAGTATTTACAGAGACACTTCGTTTCATCTCAATCAATTTTCATCAACCACTTTTCATACTTGGGGTGACAGTGACCATAACCCTGTCGTAGCAGTGGTAAGATTAAGAGTAAAGAACATGCAGAGGAGAAGAAGAGAACCAAAAATGAATCTAAAAGAACTGAGGAAAGAAGACATGAGAGAACGATATAGCATTGCAGTCCAAAATAGATACGAAGCACTTGCAGATGAGCGTGACATGGATGAAATGGAAAACGAGTGGAAATGTTTACAAAGAGCATATGTGGAACTAGCTGAGGAAATAATACCAAGGAAAGAAAGACGAGCAAGACAAGAGTGGATGACGGAAGACATACTTGAGTTGATGGAAGAAAGAAGAAAGTTTAAACATAGTAATGCAGTAAGATACAGAGAACTAAACAGAGAAGTCAAAAGAAGATGTTCTGCTGCAAAAGAAAATTGGATAAACGAAAAGTGTGATGAGATAGAAGATTTGGCAAATAGGGATACACAGATGATGTATGAAAGAGTGAAAAAACTTACTGGAAGAGGAAGGTTACGTACAGGTGAAGCAATAATGAAGAAGGATGGTGAGATAGCAATGGAAAAGGAGGAAGTACTCGATAGATGGAAGGAGTATATCGAAGAATTGTTCAGAGATGATAGAGCGGAGCAGTTAGAGCTTGATGTAGAAATGACTGGCCCTGTTATTGGTGAGGATGAAGTAGAGAAAGCAATTAGAAAAATGAAGGCAGGAAAGGCAGCTGGAGAAGATGGTGTGGCAGTGGAGATGTTGCGTGCTCTGGGCAGGTTTAGTGTTAGAAAGATAACCAGCATTGCAAATAAGATATACAATTGTGGAGAACTCAGTGACGATATGTGTAAGTCAATATTTTTAACTATACCAAAGAAACCTGGAGCTCTAGAGTGCAATAAACATAGAACTATAAGCATAATAAGTCAAATAGTTAAAGTAATCTTAAGGATTGTGCTAGAGAGAATTAGAGCAAAGATAAAGAATGAGATAGCAGAAAAGCAGTATGGTTTTATTGAAGGAAAAGGTACAAGAAACGCTGTATTTATACTAAGGATGTTAAGTGAGAGAAGTATAGAGATGCAGAGAGATATGTATTTGTGTTTTATAGATTATGAGAAAGCATTTGACCGAGTCAGACTTGAAGATTTAATTGATATATTGAAAAGTATTGGAGTAGACGGAAAAGACTTAAGAATTATATACAAGCTATACTGGAATCAGAAAGCGGCAGTAAGAGTTGGAGCAGATCAGAGTGATTGATAGATATAAGAAGAGGAGGGTTGCCTGCAGAGGCTGGTGGTATTGAGGATAAACAAGGGCTTCATCCTCTTCCTCTTCAGAAGAACTTACGTCTTCTTGCGGCTCATCGTCAATAAATTCGATTAACATTGTTTTATTTTTTTCTTCGATATTTCCTATCTGCTACTACTGCTACTACTACTACTACTACTACTGCTACTACAACGACTCCACGTCTGTCTTCAAACTCCCAATTCTGGCATTTCCTACCCCATTCCGTCACTTACCCAACAACTTACTTACCTACCCACTAACCTCCTCCATCCGCCTCCTGCTCTGTCCTCGTCTCCTGAGCATGACGATGATGACGATAGCCAAGATGACGACGAGGACGAGTAGCGCCCCAGCCATGACCATCATCACAGGCAGCCCAAGACCAGCCCTACCCTCACCTCCCGCCGTCAGCTGCCCTTCTGTGCCATTTACGCCGCTGCTTCTGCTGCTGCTACTGTGTGTGTCACCTCCTCCAGCTGGCACTCCTAGAAGCATGTATCTACGGTGAGATTTTTTCTTGTGCCTGGTGGTTTAGTGGGTTCAAGCACTCTCAACCAGGTGGAGCTTTTGTGGGGTTCCATCTGAGGGGTGGTTGGGGTTCACTGCTCATGTAATGCCATTCAAGGTCTAGTTGGGCTGATCCCCATTGCCTTAAATGTCAGGACTGAGCAGCCTAACCCCATGCCGCTATGCTCCTATTTATATATGTAACATGTATTATGTCTATGTTTGTATATATTTATTACATTAGGTGTATACATGACTAAATTTAAGCTGGAAGCATATGTGATCAAATAATACAATAATCCAAGTTTCTCTGAAGTGATTATAGCATGTGATCTATTATGACGGGTTAAACTGCGGGTATTGTTAAGTGAAACACCGACAACTTCAATACTTTTAGAAGTAGGGAAATTGGGTGCACTGAAGGTAACATAGGAATAAGGCAATATCTGTGTACTAGAAAACTGTATATATCTTTCTTTCCTAGCACTGAATGAGACAATTTAATTATTTTCCCCATTCAGTGATTTTACATAAGTCTTGATTTATGGAAACTGCCGTACTGAGTTGGGAGTTAGAGATATCAGACTTTGTGCATGGGGGTTTAAGTGAAAAGGGACTGGGAAGCGTTGGGTCATCTGTATGCAAGGGAATGGGATTGTGGGTGATAGACAAGAGATCATTGATATGAACTGGGAATATGGTTGGAGCCAAGACTGATCTTTGTAGCACACTGGCATTTACCGAGTGGAAAGTGGAATATACATCATCTACTTTCATTTTTCTATTGCTGGGATATGAGGAAATCAGTGGAAAAAAAAAAAAAAGAAGAAGATCGGTGCCACACTGTCGAAAGCCATAGAAATATCAAGTGCCATTGCATGGGTGTCAGCATGTTGGTCAATTGACTGATGGATGGTATGAGTCAGGAGATTGAGTATAACAACAGCGAATCTTTCTTGACGAAAATCGTACTGTCTGTCACTAATAAAGTTGCTGGGTTCAAGATGTTTAACAATGTGCTTAAAAATACTTTACCAAGAGAGGATATGACAGCTATTGTAATAAGAGGAATCAGAAGAACTGTCTTTATTCTGAAGTGGATGGATATTGGCTACTTTCCATGAATTAGGGAATGAAAAAGTACGTATGCATAGTCTGAATAATTTAGCTAGAACAGGAGCAAATCCTGAGAAACACTTTTTGGAGGAATTCCATCTGGACCTGGAGCTGTGGTGGTTGGCAAATTGTCTAGGATGGACATTACGTAATTTGTATCTTTAGATGAGCAATTTCGGGAGGATAAAGTTCTAGGACAGGAACGTTCTGACTGACTACCTCTAACGTTGAATTTCTGGCAAACGTAATGGCAAGGATTTTCGATTTTCCACGCGGGCCATTTACCAACGACAGTGTACTGACCGACGTCTGTGTACTTGTCAACGACTGTGTACTTACCAACGACTTTGTACTTACCGATGACCGTCTGAGCGTTGTCCCTAAGCGTAAAAGCACTGAGGCAGACAGGTGAGAACATCTTGCTCCTGCCCTCCATCTTCACCTGAAGGCTGAACTCCTGCCCTGGGTGTAAGCCCTCCACGCTGAGTAAGAGAACTGGGATAAATGGAGGCTAAATTTGGGTGGTATAATCTTCTTTCGCACATATAAATATACATACAGACAATATTTACACACTCACACACACATCCATATATACATATATAAACATACATACATACAAAGAGAGAAAGAGAGACCATACACGCCGCATATGGTATTTGCATATGTAGATATCAACACTCACCACATAAGCCCATCTCCGCCCTCACTCATCCCATCCATCAACCCTCCTAACGTCCCTTCTCCCTCTCTCACGTCATCCCTCTTCCATTCCTCAGGCATCTCCCCTTCTGCCTCCCTCACCCCACTTTCCTCACCGTATCTCTCCTCCCACCCTACATCCATCCCTCCTCCCTCCCTCAACCCATCTACTCCTCCGCCTCCCTCACCCTACCCACTCTCCTCCCTCACCCGATCCCTCCTCCTACTGACTTCCCTCCCGGTGGTGCAGTGGCAGCGTATCCAGCTCGCAACAGTAAGACCTCAAGATCGGTTCCCTGTCAGACTGTTAGATAAAGTTAGTTTCCTCACATCCCTGTTCACCCAGCAGCACAACAGGGCACTTGGATGGAAATTCGATCTTATAGTATCGTCCTCTGAGGAAAGGGTGAGTCTCAACAGAAAATGATTGCTTACCTTAATGAGTCTCGTGAGATTACCTGTCCACATCAATACGTTCTTTCTCGCATCCTGTCATCCTTTGCAATTTACTCCGTGCAATACGCCTTATTATTCACTTCCGTATTACTGATGCAAACTATGTCTATTTTAATGAGGTATAATTAACATGCAAGTTAAGGTGTAATGTAAAGACTAAATCGCTAAGCAAGAGCTGTTACGAATCATTCTCTGCCACCTATACGGAGCTTACCCTCAGCTTGGGTTTAGCCTACGGTACACCATCAGGCTGTCCTCTCTCCACCCCACAGTGGCCTTATCATATACGTCTCCACTACTTCCCTGCATCTCACCGGTCTCTCTCTCCTTCTCACTTGTATATACCTTTACTCTCTCTCTCTCTCTCTCTCTCTCTCTCTCTCTCTCTCTCTCTAACTCAATCTCTCTCACTCTCTCCACTTTCCACTTATATATTCTCCTAAATTAGTTTCACCTTAACTTGGCGAGATTTACCTCCTTTTCCTTCTCATTTCACGTACATCAGTTGAGGAAAAAGGCATTACTACGGCTCTACAACCTTCCATAACACTTCATCGTGACTACCATCATTATTTCGTGCTAATCTTTTTTCTACAACCCATCATTCAAGGCGGAGGAGATAGTAATTGTATGTCGTTAGAGTAAAACAGCATAGCATTATATCTTTGTGTTATTTTTCAACTCAGCATTCAAGACGGAAGAGATAGCAATTTTTGGCTAAGTTAGAGTGAATTAAAGTAAATCTCTCATTCTACATTCGTCCCACAATTACGAATCTGAAGTAAACAAAACGAGAGACTCACGTAAAGACAGGAGAGTTCGACGTGATGTTTAGAACCAGCTGTCCTCCATCCACGCGTTTCCCTGCCTCCTCCTCCTCACACTGCTGTCGCTGTCGAGTGCTGTTATTCGTATTCTGGCTCTGGAAGTGGAAAGAAAAGGGCCAGTACTGCAGAAAAAAAGCTGAGGAAATACTTGAGAGGGGTGCCTTCACGTGATGGCACCTATATAACCAAGCGGTGGAGTTGCCTGGTTATACAAACGTCCCTCACCTCCCTCCCTGTCTCGCAAAGGATGACGGGCTGTAGGAAGAGTGCAGCTTCAGCCTGCAGCTCATCAGGTTTATTTTTCATATGACCTGGGTTACTACTACTGTTATTATCAGTATTTTTATTAGT
>JAGKTI010010718.1:0-27892 GCA_018397915.1 Birgus latro
TGTGTGTGTGTGTGTGTGTGTGTGTGTGTTCCTGAAGTGTTGTGTTGGCAGAGAAGAGGAAGCCAGTCTCGCTCAGGGCCCCACAAAAGACAGGGAGAGCATAAAGGAAAAATAAATCTTCCAGCTATAACAAAGTACACTCCTCGTTTCCTTACCTCTGAAGGGATATAAAACCATGCTGCGACTCTCTCTCTCTCTCTCTCAGCAGGAAGGGATAAATTCTTTCATCTACTCTGTTTACTTTTAAATTATTCCTTTTTGTCGCCAGCTATTAAAGGAAGAGAGGCCACTTTTCAGACAAATAAAGCTGTTTCGTGGTTGCAAAGATAGTGCGCTGGCAGAATCAGCAGGGAGTGTATGACGAAGAGAAGACAGTTATAACCTGATACTGTTCATGTGGCGGTAACAGCACAATAGTTAAGAATATTGGCGTTGTCAGAGACTGTGGATATTGTGTGCGTTGTGGTTTTTTCTTCTCATTTGATGAATATGATTAAATTTAGACATTCTTTGAATCTGTCAGGCTGTGTTATAGATTACCATCCCATTTTGAGTTTTATGTACTGCTACTTTAGTAGTACTTCTTAAAAGATACTTTATCACACACACACACACACACACACACACACACACACACACACACACACACACACACACACACACACAGTCTGCTTGCCACAACATAGCAACGAGACACAGAAGTCAAATATTCCATACTGTGATCATGATATTTACAGTTGACTAAAAGAAATTGTTGGCTTTTAAAAGCTTGCATTAACTTTTAGTGGCAGCAGACGATTGAGGTATAATACTCTAGCCAATATCAGCCAAATCTGTTCTTGCCAGAGAAGCCTCCCTTCACCCAAAGGTAAAGCAGACGGCTGCTGGGATCTGCAGTGCAGTGGGCAGGATAAATTCTTAAACATTCATTCCCTGTCCATAAATTCATCTTTCATCCAATTTTTATCACTCCATCAGGAGCATTAGAGGCTCAGGACTAAGATAATCACTACAGTTGTTGCCTCTGAGTGTCACTGTCAGCAATGAACCCCAATCATACATAGGATGTCAACCTTGTTATAGCTCCCCACTAAACCAAACTCACAGCAAAGGGAAGGGCTAGGAATGGGCGTAAACACTTAACAGAGTTGACTGGGTTGGTAAAAAAAATAAGTCGTTTGATGGTATGTAATCAATGAATTTAAGCAGTACGTTTTAGCGGTAAATTAAGGTGGTTTGAAAACTAATTTCTGTCAGCAAAGCTGTTTTCATCTACATTACAGTTGTTTATGATTAGTATGTTTCAACAGCAAATGGCTAAAGTGTAAAATATGTTTATTGTTTTCAGCACGAGGTCTTTCTTTCTTTCTTCTAATGTAAATAGATTGCTCTGGAATACTCGAAACATGCTTAGCAGAATGCAGCTAAGCAAATTAATTGATCAGTTTTCGTCATTTCCGATAATTTTAGTGCCTCAAGGTCCAGTCCGGTGTCAAACTTTGGATCTAACTAATAATGTGGTAAATGAACGCATGATACAGGCAAGGAACTTACAACGGATGGAAATGAGGACTGGCACCCATTTTTATAGTACGAAAACCTACAGCATGGCTACACTACAGGTGTATGAAAATACAAACATACATACATATATATATATATATATATATACTGTATATATGTTGATAATTGTAAATATCTCTATATCTTCAATGAGCTTCCAGTTATGGTCCCCTGAATATCCGTGACCTTGAGTTTAACCTTTCAAGGCCACTCGGGTCAAAGGTCTTGTTGCCAAATGAAAGCCCATATTACGAGTTCCTGTATGTTTTTAATAGTAAACATCTCTGTCTTCATCCGGTTTCAATGTATAGCCAGTTGAAAATCCATGACCTTGATTTTGACCTTTCTAGGTCACTCAATTACATCCAAAATTTAATTACTTTTTTTTTTTTGCGACCAGTGCCCACATAAAAAAAAAAACTTTACCAGAAATAATACCTCGCCCGGACGGAATCCGGGCGAGGTAACAATTAATGCCGCACTTAACCCCTGCCGTGCTTCAGAACTCATATATGGCATAAAGAAGGTCTGCATGGGCCACCTCATATGAGGTACATTTTACACAGTGACTCAGGGGAGGTAAAATACTTTACAAAGAATCAACGTGGGAAGGATTAAGAAGGAACCGAGTCAGTTGTGGCATGGGTAATGTTGATTGTCATATTTCATGAATATTTAACGATTAAGAATAATATGGGGTTATTTAATATTATAACAGTGACGGAATATAATGAAAATAATCAGTTATGCCTGTTATACCTAATATGATGATGATGATGACAACTACGATAAAGCAATAAGTTTACATATATGTTCATTATTTCTGTTAGCTGCTGTACGTATGTGTGTGCGATGCGGCGTGATGTTGTGTCGTCTAGTTTGTCGTGGGATGTGTTTGGTGGTATGGTACGCTGTGTGTGTGTGTGTGTGTGTGTGTGTGTGTGTGTGTGTGTGTGTGTGTGTGTGTGTGTGTGTGTGTGTCGTCCCCGTGTGTGTGTGTGTGTGTGTGTGTGTGTGTGTGTGTGTGTGTGTGTGTGTGTGTGTGTGTGTGTGTGTGTGTGTGTGTGTGTGTGTGTGTGTGTGTGTGTGGAGATATAGTGTGATATGATGTTGCATGGTATGGTGCATGGATGAGTGGCGTGTTTTATTATGCATAATACTGAAGTATGAAGTTAAATGATATATAATGGAGTATGGAGTATGTAGTAGTGTGCACATCTTTATCAGTCTAAGTTTATTTTTTATTATTTTTTATTTATTTTTTATTTATTTAGTACGTATCAAGGAAGCATCACTATGAAAGGATGAGGGAGGTGACACATGAAGCCAGAAACTCAGCTCACTGGGAAGCAACGCTCTATTAACTACACCGCCATCCACATGTTTTGCCAATTTATGATAACAAACACTTCTGTATGCAATTCTAAGTTACCCTGGGCTCCTATTCTTGAATTTTGTTGTTCCACACGCAACTCTTCTCTACAAAACTGGATATGAGGAAGGGCATTTTTCAGAGATCATTGACACTGAGAAACCTTCATATTCTAGGAAAACCGAACAACGATATATTAAAAGTAGCCTAGTAATGATAATAATATTTATAATAATAATAATAATAATAATAATAATAATAATAACAATAATAATAATAATAATAATCGTATAGCAAAGAAAGCTGAGAATAAGGCTGCCAGACCGTGACTCCGCACCTGGAGCATACTAAATTGGCTAGAAAATTATAGGCATTAATATAGTCATAGCATAATATGTAATAGTAATAGGCATTAATATAACCATAGCATTATATTTAACACTAGCATAAATATGTACTAAGCGGATGGATGTGTGGTGCATCAGGAAAACACTGCCATCCCCTTGCCCAGACTACCAAGAATGTCAAACACATGATGTATCTCACGGAAACTAGTAAGCCATGGACAGAAGCATGCTAGACACTACACAGACAAACATACGCACACATATGTCAGCCAGTCATAACCCTGGCAGTAATAGATACCCAATCAGGTGTACGAGTCACAAGGAGAAGGAGACTGGGGAGAGCAGGAGATAGAGTAGGAAGTTGGCTGTGAGTAAAAGATTAACTGTCACTCTGTCAATCAGTGGGTCACGCAACTCTGTCCATCACTCAACTGCAGGGGTAGGCAGTGAACAGTATAACTGACTCATAATAAAATCCCTTAATCTCAGAAGTAAATAATGAAGACGAACAGTCAGAGTTGTCAGACTCAGATGGTGAGAATTTTAGAACTTTCATAGACACTTATGATAACCTAGTAAACTCAGAAAATCTAAGCTAAAGAGAACACAGGTCAGGAAGCACATATGAATTACCTTCATATTACAATTGCAAGGAAATTCCATTAAAAATGGATAGACAAACAGATAATAGCTAGACAAATAATGCAAGTTCCAGTGCATTATGTTTACCAAAATGTCACTCCACAAATTCTGTGCCAGTGTATGTTCATCATGACGACAAATGTCTCACAGCATTGTCAGGTAATGATAAGGACAGAGTATATATACAGACAATGTTACATGAATGTGAAAAACATTATGTTAGGAGAAACATTACAGATGAGAAGGAAAAAAATAGCTGTTTTTTCAGCTACAATAAATCAGGAATGTTGCCCAGCTGGCAATTTTCTTAAGTCAGAAAAATTTTTGTGAGCTAGAATATATGATGAGTTTAAAACAGAATTCCTGAGAAAATTCTCTGGAGGTAGTTTTTCTAGTTGACATTGCCCCAGAATTACATAATATTGTAGACCTACTAAAACAAACAAATTCCAACTCAGATTTGGGTGATACAACAGCTGACATATTCACCAATAAAAGAACTCTGTTAAAGAACACAAAAAAATCAGAATGGGTTAGAGATGATGGTACTATGTCATCAATACATGTCATTGACATAACTGAATATACTGTATAGCAACACTATATACTGTAAATGTAACTAATCATATTTGAGAAACTTGAAACATTATCAGTGACAGTGTAGTTCATGAACTTTACTTCAAGAGAAAGCAAGGGCGGACAAAATGGTCTGGTCATTGTGGTACTCAGCCTCTACGACCAATGCTGTGCTGAGATTCCATGAAGCCTAAAAACATCGTCTTAAGGAAATTAATGGCAGGGCTTTTTACTCCACTAAGTAATATTCAGTGGAATGATTTCGATATTCAGCCACTCAGTCCTTAAGTTACGAGCTTTATCATATTTTTTGTATTCAACTTTACTTGATCCTAATAGCCTGCTATATCAGATTCATTTGCTTGTGTTTATATCTTTGGGGTAATGGTGAAAATCAGCTCAAGTGGAATGTCTATATACTTTTCTCTATCCTCTAAACTCTTTTCCCTCCCCCCCAAAAAAGAAAAAAAATGAAAGGCTGTCTTTCTTTCAATTATTTGTGTTATTCATTATATGGGTATGATCTTGAAAAGGTAAGAAAATGGATAAGGAAAATAAATAAATGTTCGAGAAAGGGAGGCATGGAATTGAACAGGCTTAGGAATTCACAAAAAGACAGGTCGGGTAGTTATATCAAAAGGGCTGCCCCACTGTGAGAAGCCTTAGTGATGTACGTCTGTTGAAGAAATGCAAGTACTGACAAGATGGTGGATTTATGTGGTCAGTTGGTGTGAAGAAGCAAGGTATGGAAACTGAAGAAGGAATGGATTTAACTAGAGACTGAATTGGCTGGATGGAGTAGGTACTTAGAAGCATAGTACAAGGTATTTATCACTATTTTTTTTTTTTTTTTTAGGTTGACAGCCGACGCAATATCTCACTTCGATCCAACAATTGTATGTGAAGAGCAACAATAAAAGGTATATAAAACACTCCAGACCTTGCTATAACCAAATGAAGTCTTGCTACATTAACCAGTAAAATCCAGGTGGGCTGGAGGATTGTAATCATGCTTCATAGCTGGAGACCTCAAAGTGTAAAAGGATTAATTGTCGAAACTGTGCATGAACCCTTTTTGACAGGAGTCCACAACTCTGCTTGAATAGCATATAGCAACTTCTAAAGAATTTCCTTTCCCCCCATCCATGTCTCCCCCTCCCTCCCCCCCTAACAGCATGATTTCGTTGTCCTAGGGTATGCAAAGAACTATGAATACTAAGTACAGGGGGGCTGACCATCATTCCTTCCGCCTCCGTAAGTAGTCCCAAATGAGTCTCCCCTGTGAGACCCGAATTTTCATTAGAAAACACAGATAGCTGACAATTATCAAGCCTGCCTTTGAACATAATTATAGCTGTGTTTTCCACAACACTTGCTGGGAACCTGTTCCATTCACTGATAACATGGTGAATTACTAGGATATGTTTTATACAGCGAAACTAAAATATTTATAGCATTACCTGACATTTTAAAAAGCTAAATTTAATACAAATTAGTTTCCGATAGCAATTTATGTGCCTTTTAATCAGACGTAGATTTACCAAGTTAAATGTTGTGCAGTCACAAAAATAATAGCAGATTTGAATTCTTCACATCCAGAAACCTGTTTTTATAACCACTCATTGAAGAAATTTGCAAAAATTGATTTTCACCTCTCAATTGACAAACCCTATTAATTAACGTCAGTATTACAGAATATATTCCTTACTACACTCATTTTTTTTTTTTAAGAGGCAAAGATGCACTTGACAGGTTGGTGATGACTGGCTGAATGCAACAATACCTTATAATTTTTTTGCACGTTAGCATTATTATTTGACAACATATATCTGAGGGGGAAATTTGGGTTAGTATACATTATTCGGACATGTAGCATTCAGCCAATCATCACCAACCTGTCAAGTGCATCTTTGCCTCAATTAATAAAAGAAAAAAAAATGAGGACAGGAGGCTACACGTCAGCGGCCTTGCGTTCAAAGTGGGGGAAATATCTGTTACCAAAGTGAAAAAATGTAAGCTGAAGTGGCCCTGTGCTCACTCCTTCAACTGATCAGTCAGGAAGTCGTTTGAAATCCTATTGTCTTTCACTGAAAGTATGATGGTCTGTGGAGAGTTGTATGCCGGAATGACTGTCTCCCTTCTTCACCCGCACCCATCTCTCTCTCTCTCTCTCTCTCTCTCTCTCTCTCGTGTATATAGGAGTAGAGCCTCTGACTCCAGACCGAAGAGTCGCGAGTTCACGCCGTGCCCTAGTAAGCTCCCATGCCTGGAGACGTAGCACTCTCCTGTCACCTAGCTGGTTGTAGCAGCCGTGAGTCAGTGGGTTAGAGCGCTCCAACCGAAAGGTAGAAGGTTCGATTCCACCCTATAGAGTCATTGGTAAACATCAGGAAGGGCATCCGGTCATAAAGTGCTACACGCTCCAAAACCAAAGTCCTATGCCCAATGGGCAACGCCTTAACCCTTATCGAAAAACGGGACATGGCGTAAAACTCAACAAATAAATAAATAAATAACCCTCTCATTATTGGGATAACCTGAATATTTTATTTCAACTAAAATCATATGATTTTATTCAGTTCATACTGAATTATAGGAGTACAGGTCATGGGTGCTAATGAAAGCTAAACTTTATCACCCTAATTTGAAAAATACTTCTTAGGGTAAGCAACATAGCTATATAATATGCATTTGCCTCTCGACACAGGCTAGAAAACCTGTTCATGACTGGACCATTATAACCATCTACAGTATGCTTTGATTGTGAATATCACATTCATAGAGTGTTGCTTAAATCGTAGGGGTGGTTTTATGGCGTGTTAGTTGGGCAATATAGAAGAAAAGTAATCCCCTGCAACAGCCGGGATCAAACCTTTGATCCCATCTCACCTCTTTAAACGTACCAACACCACGTGCTTAATGCAACTGTCCTTAGTCTTAACTTCATACCTCTACCAACTGAATTTGCTGGTCTGGGTTTAGCCCGTTACATCTAGAGAAAAGGATTAGATTAATGCCCATCTGAGCCGCATTCAGTTAGATTCCCGGCCGTCTAGTTACAGGATGAATGGCCCAGTCAATACACCATCGACTTCCCAGACATTGTATGCAGCTCTGATTCTTCCCTTATGGGATCTGAATATACACACTAGCAATTCTACTTACACCGTATTTTTCGTCTAGACATCGTCCACTAATTTTATGATCAAGATACCATACAGTATTATTTTTTCCGATAAGCCATTAGCATTACAGTCAGGCTCAGCAAACGTACAGCAATTTTACTATACTCCGAGGAAACTTTAGTCACTAATAATATATATTACTCGGGTTTTAAATGACTGATTGTATTCAGTTCATTGATACTCAGCGATACGGAAGGGTTAACAGGTGGTTCAGTATATTCGTGGATAAAACGATGGCATAATATGTTCGTGATTCAAGAGATTGTTCCCCGCTTTCATGACAGAAGAGGTGGTGCTATGTTTTTTGTGAATAAAACGATGGCATAACAAATTCCTGGGTGAACACAAATTGACCACTTACGAAGTTTTGGGCAACAGTGAACGTCAAAATATCGGCAGTGATAATTTTCATAGTATCGGGATAAACTTCGTCTAAAAGAGAAAAAATATGGTATGAAAACAGCTTTCCATAATATCAACCACTTGCTGAATAATGTTACGATATCAAAATGCTTTAAGGAAAGTGTGACATCGAAGCCCGTCCGTCTATGCACAGTGTGGGGGAAATTCATTATCATCTTCCTTATTTGCGCTAAATCATAACATAACATTGTTTAGTAAGTAAGTAATTTTTTGTCAAACATATCATTACACAATTTATATCTGCAGCTTATGTTTTACTACGACAATGATATTTGTATTTTCAACTTCCCTGTAGCCCAAACCTCACAAGTGGTCAATTATTTCCGTGAATGATGAGATTATATGTTCAGAGAATGAGAGTATGAAAATATACTTTCGTTATGGAGGAGATGGTACAATATTTTCAACGCCATAAGATGACGCAGCCGTGGCCGCTCCGACCCAGAAGGCAAGAAAAAATGCATCTCTTCATTATCTCGTCGAAAGACCGACTGAGACTTCTTACATTTTCTGCTCTTTTTGCCAAGTATGTTGGATTCTCGCTTTCCAGTTCGAGTCTGTATATCTATCTAGCTTTATGACTATCTATCTATCTGTCTGTCTGTCTGTCTATCTATTTCTCTATGCAAAACGAGGAAAAACAAAGTCGTAGTAAGAGTCACATTACAAATATCTGAATCTTTTAAAAGGAAAGGAAATGCGCAAGTCAGCAGAATGTGCCAACAGAAAAATTTCAGCCTTTGTCTCATAATTAATTTTCCGCTTGCATTACTACCAAAACCAGACTCTAAAAATGGCTTATTCTTGCTTTTAGCTGCGTTGGTGTAGGCAAGAGTGTGTCTTACTTTTAGCTGGGGTGGAAAAGAATGCAGATAATAGTACTGTGAAGTGATGGGGTTTGTGAGAGAAAATTATTGTAAAAATGGGTTGTTCTTACTTTTGTTTGTGCTGTGGCTGGGAAGAGAAGTTATTGTGCCTCTGAGCGACAAAAAAACACTGCTAAGCTGAAAAACATTGTCTGGGGAGAGCAATCAGAGAAGAGATAAGATTTTGTTGTCGTCGTAGCGTTAACAGTGGCAATTTTAACTTTGGTTTAACATTTTTTTTTTTTTATGTGTCCGACTCTGGGCATAGGCTTCATAGCCTGCTATCAAGGCCCAGCAGTCCTTCTACATACCATACACTTCTACATGTCACTGGAAGTGTAGTGGCTAACAGGCGGAGATCTGACTCGAGTAAGTGGTGAAGAGATAGGGTACGAGAAAATTAAATGAATGTGGTTTATGTAAAGGGGCTGTTACCGACTGGGGAAAAAAAAAAAAACGCATGGAGATCCATTTGTCGAGACCATCCCTCACAAGATGCACTGTCAGGCAACGCGACAAGGAAAAAGGAAAGAAGTATGGTCCAGAGACCTGTTTTGGGGAAAATCTACATGGGTGAGAGAGTGAAAAATTTCTAAAAATAACTTGGTCATGCTTTCAGATGCGACATTGATGGATATAAATGCCATATAAATGGGTATATACATATTGCATGGAGGTGTGTGTGTGTGTGTGTGTGTGTGTGTGTGTGTGTGTGTGCAGTATCTGGTTTGAGTTGATATATACAAAAACATTGCCCTTACTCATAGATGTGATAGAAAAATAATAAATAGAGAGTATGAAGGTAAAGTTCACATTTGAGCGGTGTGTGGTTGTGTACATTCACAGCATCCCTGGCTGGGGTTAAAGCCTGTTGTTCTCATTTTCGTAGTTGTGGAAAAGAAAGTGTTTAGAATATGGAGTTCCATTTTCGAGAGATACATGGATGTGTGGATCTCGCAATCCTCGGAAGAGGTTGATATTACTGCTGTTAATAATAAGCATGGGGGAGGCGGTGGCTGAATCGGTAGAGAGTCAGCGTGCATTCCTAATGGACCCAAGTTCAAATCCCGGCTGGGGCAGGGAACATTTTAAGGATCTGAATTTCATAAAAACAGACTCTACTGAGCTACCAGAAGACCCGCTGACATGTATAAGTACCCCAGCATATACCAATACACTAGTCCTCTATGAGACAGCCTTAGCATGTATTCAATATGGACGGTGGGTGTTAGCGCCGAAGTGGAGATGTAGGAGGACTATTGGGCCTTGGGGATAGGCCCGGAAGCCGTTGCCCAGAGTCGGACACGTAAAAAAAAAATCCAGTCTGTTTCAGTATTACTTGTTAATTAAGCACGATCCATTTAATCATCATCATCATCATCCGGACCTTCTTTCCCACGCTAGGGTAGGCTGAGGAGTAGCAACGTCCAGACAGCTCAAGTTTGCCCACTCCAATGGGCCATGCTTCCATTCACTCATGACTCAAACACCTGGAAACCTGGCTCTATCTGATACGCCAAAAACTTTCACCACATTCTGTAAATATACGCATAAACGTATCTGACACAGTCAATCCGAACACTGTCACGTTAAAAAAGGGTGCCAAATCCCTGATCATGCGCATCTTCACACAACATTCGTCCAGCCAGCTCGATCTCTTGTCAGTCCCATAGCCTCACTAACTTCCATACCTCTCTTCCTCACACACTCATCCACCATATCCCTCCACCTTTTCCTTGGCATACCTCGCCTCTCCCCTTCTTCAGATTCGCTGAGATATACCTTTTTCACCACTTTATTGTAATCTATCCTCTCCACATGACCATACCATCTCAGTACACTCTCTTCGATTCTGGTGTCCACAGACTTCCTCACTCCGGTTCTTTCACGAATCACATCATTTCGTATTCTATCCACTCTCTGTACTCCACATACATTCCTCAGCAGTCCCATCTTCACTGCTCTCAATTTTGAGTTTTCATTTTCATGCTACACCATCATCTCATCCATATGTTAAAGTTGGCACTAACACTCCTTATGTCAGCCTTACTCAGCAGCAACACTCAAGCCTCTGTTTCATAGCATGACATTCATAGCACCAGCTACCTTCCTTCCTTGGGTGACTCTACTTTCCACTTCTTTTGCACATTTTCCTCTCTTTTCTATCATTGATTGTACCCAGGTATTTGAACTCTCTCACCATTTCCAGTCTCTCTCCATTCACTGTAACATCACACTGGGAGTCACCTTCTCTTTCGATTACCATCACTTTACTCTTCTCTACATTTATACTCAAGGCATGACGGTCACAGACATCAGCAAAACTCCGCTCTAGTCTACTAAGCTCTTGTCGGGTATTTGCAGGTAGCACTGCATCATCAGCATACAACAAAATTGAGATATTCCATCCATCACCATTCATTACCAACGCCATCCCTCTCTCCATTACTCGTGTTTTTACTTCTCTCATCACCGCATCCACATATACATTGAACAACCACAGGGACATCACACAACCTTGCCATACGCCCACACTGATCGTGAATCATTCACTTAGATGCCCATTTACCCTTACACATGCCCCACTACCATCATAAAACTCTTGACGGCACATAGCAACTTACCAACTACGCCGTACATGAGCAAAACCTTCCACAATCATTCTCTGTCTACTTTTTCCAGATCCATAAGTTCCATAAACACCTTACCGTCCTTCTCACAAGCCTTCTCCACTATCTGTTACACTGCAAATAGTTGATCCACACATCCTCTGCCAATCCTAAAGCCACCCTGTTCATCACTCACTAGGACTTCTGATATCTGTTTTTACTTTTTCTGCAATAATTCTTCCATATACCTTCCCTACAACACTCAATGAACTTATGCCACAATAATTTAATTCTTACACTCACTTTGTCTACCTTTATTTTTGTACAGAGTTACAGTCACAGCTTTTTTCCACTCTGCTGGCACAGTTTCACTCATCCATGTCTTCTTACATATCTCCAACAAGCAATTCATTCCGCTCTTTCCACTACATTCACTCGCCTCTGCCTACATCTCATCAACCCCAGCTGCTTTCCCATTTTTCAGCCTCTTCACGGAGTTCTTCGCCTGTGCGAGTGTCACGTTTCCTGGCACTACATTCCTCCTCTGCATACCCCCAAAACCAATCATGTTCACAGCTGCATATAATTCATCTGTATTCTATGTCTTTCAAGTATGCAACTGATCAATTCTGAAACTATATTTGTCAGCCCATACCTCCAATTTTTTGAATGCAATGTGTCCAGCATTGTAAAGTGGGTAGATCTTGAATTTGGATCCATTTTGTTCAGTTTTCTCTGTAAGGGACGAACTTTTCAGCCATTCTGTCTTGATCACCTTTTCTGTCCAAGAAAAAAAATTCTATCTGTGGTGTGGAGATTGCTGTTATTTGTTCCCGACTCATATAGCCACGAAACACGTCACAAGTACGTTAAGTTATATTACTAAGCCAAAAGTATGATAAAGCAAACTGACCTTTATATATAACTGATCAGGAGACTTATTGATCAAAACATCACGGACACCACTGTCAATCTCACGACCTCAAGCAATACTGTAAAGGAGAAGAATTAATTATTTACGGGAAGGCAAAAGGGCAAACACAGAGGTCCCACCACTTAAGAACTTTGGTCTGGGCGAAGGTCTACTCCGTGGCGATATTTCGTGTGGCCACATAAAAACTATGGCGTTGTCTCACCTAAGGGCAGTTCCTCCCTGTTGGGAGCAGCACCAGGGGGTCGCACTCTGTCTTAAATATGTTCGTAATGAACGACTACCTGTATCCAAATTTCTTATTCCCTAGGTTAAAAACCATGACCGTGTCAGGACCCCCCAGGTCCACCACTCCCCACCCACATGGGTTGTAGTTTTTGGTGGGTTCGCCATGTCTAAAACGTGACTCCCAGTAAAAATCAACCATTGTGCAATATTCCATTTCTTAAGTAGTAGCAGTAGTTGTTGTTCCCTAGGCAGTCTGGCCAAACAGCCCCGAGTCCCTAAGGAAGGCCACGGCCCAGATCAGGCTTTCCCACAATGCTCTCAAGGAGCGTATTTTGGGTTGTTTGTGCAGGTGATTGTGTGCAATGCAGTCTTCCACAATGTGGTTAATAGTATGAGGTGCTGTGTTGCATCCTGGACAGGCCTCAACGACTGAGTCATCCACCCTCTTCTTATAACTCAAGAGGGCTGGATGATGCCCACATCTCAGCCTGGCCAGGTGGACACTGTCCTCACGAGGAAGGCAGGATTCAGATGAGTGGATATCAGAAGGCTGTGCATGCATCTGTGTGTTGTCTTTGAGTAACTGAATGGAGAAGCGAGTGATTTGAGCATGGATATGCTTCTGGAAGCTGGTTTGTGGCGGGCGACATAGCACTTAAGTACTCATCTGCCTGTCGCCCAGACAACATAAGCAAACATACACCTTAAACATTTTGGACCACAAGGCATACAAGCACTCATCAGCTTATCAACTACAGTTACTTACGAAACATAATACCCAACATCTGGAAGTATGGTACTATCATCACTATCCCCAAACCCAACCACCTCACTCAACAATCAAATAAACAATAAAATATCAGACTCTCTTGTGGACATTTCTCGACTTCTTCTTGTCCGTGACAATGAGAGCAATCCAGGACCCATCAACAAACACATATGTTCAACATGCTCAGAACACATCACATCGAGTCGACAGGCAAAGGGTTCAGTTCAGTGCAGTTCGTGCAAGAGCTGGACCCATTTCACCTTCACAACACATGCATCTAGAGAACATTACACAAACACCTGGACTTGCTCCTTATGCTCCTTCTCCCCACCCTCTAACCCCCAACCAGCCACTTCCTTACTTTACTCTACACCTCAGCCTAACCCACCGATCCTTCCCACACCATCCATTTCCCCAACCCCTCCCATTCCACCCCAATCTAATCCAGCCCAACCATTAACCCAATCACACCCCTCTCCTACCACTTCCCCTCCACCTACACCCCCACCTTTCCCTCGTGCTGGAACACCCAACACACATCGTACACAGCATTAACATTCTTCTAATAATCACAGATGGGATAAATACCAAAAAACAAGTACTCACACAATTCATCAAAAAACAGAACATACACACTGCCATCGTACAAGAAACAAAACCATGCAGAACACAAAAAACACCTACATTTCATAACTTCACCACCATCAGACAAGACTGGGCTGACGGCGGTGACGGTGGACTTATCACCCTGGTACACCAATCCAACTCTTCAGATACAAGTGTACACACAAAATAGCTTCTCCCCCCACATGACACCACAACAAAAATACAGTCAGTTAAAATACACACCGGCAACAAATCACAAATAACAATCGCCAATTTTCTTATGTATAATACTTAAGTACTGTCCCCCTTGGGGCCGTCCCTCCCCCCTGGCCGTGGGAGATGGTCACCGGGGTTCCCACACTACCTAAAACGTGGACGACGTAAACGCTTACCAAGATGGAAAATCTTGTTTTCCAAGGTAAAAAAATTATGACCATGTATTATGACTTTACTAGGATGCCTGGGGGTCGCTTCCACTTTCGTGAGGAGTTACCCCCGGTGATTTCATCCTTCACAAAACATGACCGGGATGAATATCTATGAATGCAAAATTTCACGTTCTGTGGTTAAAAACTTACACCGATATTGTCCAAGAACACAAGGGATTAACCTTCATGTAAGAAGTGGCCCTTCGGGGGCTCACCATGCATATAGCATGGCGCGAATGAACCTCTACCATTTTGCAAAATTTCTTGTTTTCAGGTAAAAAACTGGCTTTGGTTTATGGTTTTGGGAGGGATGCCCAGGGAGCACTGCTTGGGGGTCCCACTCTGCCTAAAAGTTGGCCTGGAGGAGGTCTACCGTTGTGCAAAATTTCATTTTTATGATGTGGTGTGACGTGGTGTGAATTATTATAATGTAACATGCTGGGGAGTTGATATAGTCTGTTTCAGGTGGAGATAAGGTGCCTCGCTGTGGTGGAGATGATAGAGGGGTAGTGGGTTGGGGGTAGTGGGGTAGGATGCAGGTGGTTAGGGGTAGGGGGTAGGAGGTAGAGGGGTAGGGAGTAGGAGGTAGGAGGTAGGGGTTTGGAGGTAGGGAGGTTCGGGGTAAGGTAGAGAGGTTCGGGGTAGGTGTCAGGGGAAAATGAGATTTTTACTCTGGCGTGTCGCCAGATGTCAGGGGAAATTTAAGTATTCCCAAGAAATAATGAATTATTGTATAACTGGTATACAATGTATAGCTAAGTGTGCTATGTCAATTCTCTAGGGTCGAGAATTACAAACTTCCTCAACGGCACGCAGCAGAGAACTAGACGCTCTATTGAGCTGCAATATTGTACCGTTGGCCTACGAGAAAGTTTCTTCTCCCCCCCCAACAATCAAAAAAAAATTATAATAATAATAATAACAGGCTCTTGGCTGAGCCAAACTCCTAGCTAACACAACGGATTTATAGTGATGTCAAAGCTGGCCTAAGTACCGGCCGTGATTTAATTCAAAAGTTGTGCTAACGCAGAGTAGCAAACTGTATTAAATACTAGAGTGGAGTAATCAAACACAGTTAATAAACTTTAACAAAGCTCAAGAAAAGAACTGTGAATTTATTAATTACAAAGAAATGAATTTACGTTACATGAAATTCAAATCAAGTAAAGGAATGCACTCACTCGCTCAAACACTCAGATAACGGCTAAATATTTCAAAAAGCTTAGCCTAGGAAAAAACCAGAAAATACTGATCGGTATGGATGAAACAGAGCTGCTGTGACGATCACCAAAGTGGGTGGGGCTGCAGGAGACACGCCAATACAAGCTGAAATCTGAAAACGCTAAGAAAGCACAGAGCCTAGAAAGGCGTCCCACGTCCCGCCGTGTCTACAGTCAAACTGAGCTCTCATTTGAATCGGCGGCGCGACGAGCGTGGGAGGTGCGCGCGCCGGCGTGTAACGGCTACCGCGCCAACAGACAATTCAAATTTATGGGACTATGTCACGACTCACTCAACACAACGTTACAATGTAGAAAATTCGTGACAGTAGGGTAGGTTAGGTAGCTTATAATATGCAGAATATGCAGATGAAGGGTGAAGTCCGGTCATTACTGGGTATGTGGTTAATGCAGTGTGATGCAATGTTGTGTGGTAAAGTGTGGTGTAGTATAGTGAAGTGTCGCGTTGTTTAGCTAACTATGGTGTGAAGCACTGTGCAGTGTGATGTGTAACAAAGCTCGCTGTAATACATTGGGGTGGGGTGTGGCTCAGTGTCGTGTGATGTGACGTGTGATACGCTATAAACTGGTGCTGTGAAATGAAGTTGGTTGTAGTGTAGTGTGGTGTGCTGGAATATAATGTGTGGTGTGACGTCCGATATGCTATGCTGTGGTGTTGCGTGGTGTGGGGTGAAGGGATAACAGTGTTGTGATGTACCTTATCTAGTGTACTGTGTGGTGAGATGGAGAGAGGTGTGGAAGTAGTGTGGTGGTGAAGGAGGCAAGGAAGGCAGGTGGTAGGTAGAACAGAAAACTTACTTACGAAAGGGTAGGTAGATGGGACTGGAGGTGCAGGGTGGAAGGGAGAGATGGGTTGTAGGAATGAAAAGGATTGGAAAGTAAGAAAGGGCAGGTAGGTACGTAAGTAGGCAGAGAGAGAGAGGGGGAGGAAGGGAGCGAAGGAGGAGAAGACAGAAAAGGAATGTTAGGGGGAAAAGGAAGGTTGACTAGGAAAGAAGAGGTCGGCAAGTAAGGAGAGGATGGTAGGTAACTTATGATCAGCAGAATCGCATGTGTAGGCTTAAGCCTGGTCATTACTGTGTGAGGGCCTCCGTAAGCCCGTCCATCTTTCCTGCCACCACGAGGCTAATAGAATGTGGGGGGAGGAGATTGAGAAAGAGGACGGAGGAGAAGAAAATGGAAGGGGAAGAGAAGAAAGGAGGGCGGAAGAATGAAGACGAGTGGAGATGGTGAAGAAAATGGAAGACGGAAAGAAAGTGAGGAGAGTTAAGGCAGGGGGTGGGAAAGGGAAGATGGGTTGGGAGGTAGAAGGGAGTGGCAGGGGGAAGACGGTTGTGGAGAGTGGTGGAAAAACAGGGAAATGAAAGGAAAGAAAGAGGGAAATTGAGTGTAACGTAAGAGGAGGAAACCAAGAGGGAGAGATACTTGAGGGATGAAAGATTGGAATGAAGGAAAGAAAGGGAGAGAAGAAAGAGAGGAGGGACGGGGGGATAAAGGAGAGGGGGGAAGGTGGAAGAGGGAAGCAGAGAAATTTTGTGGTGCAGTAGGAGGAAAGAACAAGCTCCTCCACTGCTACTGCCACCACAAGGCTGGTGGCGTTGGTGTGGGTGGCCTGAGGTGGCGGGGGCTGGTAGGGAGGTGGAAAGGGGAAATAGGGGTGTAGGTGAATATTTAGAAATGATGGAAATAAAGGGGTGTACAAGAAAAAGAGGTGAAGAGAGCAGAAAAATAAAAATGAAGAGAGGGGGATAGATGTCAGAGGAGGGGGAGGAAGAGGAGAAAGGGCTGTATAAGAAAAGAAGGGAGGAACAGGGGGAAGAACAGATAAGGGAAGAACGAGAGGGAAGAAGTGAGTGATAATCAAAAGGAAGAACAAGAGGAAGGAATAACAGAAGGAGAGAAGAACAAAAGGAAGATGAAGGAAGCAGAAAAAACAGCGAAAAAAAACAGGAGAATAGAAAAGAAACAGAAATGAACAGAAGTGAAGAAACGAACGAGTGGAGAACAGAAGAATGTAAGAAGAGAATGAGGAAGGAGAGGAAGAGAATAACGAGGAATGAAGATAAGAGGGACAGAACAGGCGAGAAAACAAGGTGGGGAGAACAAGGGCGCAGAGGAATGCAGATGGAAAAAGGAGAACTCAGGTAAAATGACTTAGCTGGAAAAGGAAACAAGCAAAAAAAAAAAAAAAAAGGAAAGAAGAGAGAGAGAGAGAGAGAGAGAAGGACTGTTGTAGGACTGAGAGATGGCTAGGGTGTGAAAACAGGGTGAATCTGTACAGGTACGAATCACACCTGGACATCTCTATGGGCTCCTTGCACACATCGCGACGCACACATCCTGCCAACTCCTGCGTTTGGACATGATAAACTTTACACGGTCAGTGGGCATCTGTGGTACTCAAGCACGCTATTGTCAGATGTGAAGCACGGTAACGAGAACATGCTACTCGTATACACATTGGAGCAGAACGGGAATGGGGCTTCAGCTCATCACGTCTTCACTACCATTTCCACACATTCTCAATTATCATACTCCAGCACTTAAAGTGCTCACAGGTGATATAAACAAACCGTTATGGTTTCATGCTAATTGTTTCCAATACAAAATAGCATGAAGTTGCGCCATACCATTAGCATTGTACCAACACAACCACCACCACCATCAACACCACTGCAACACCAAGTCCTTGAACCTAATGTGCTGACACCAATACTATAATTCTAAAGGTAGAATGAAAGGACTTTTAATCAAATGAATGCAAAACACACGCTACCATGTATAACTCTTCAACTTCACAAATAGACTGGTTGTAAATCCATAATACTGAGCGCATTTGTGGCACCATCAGAGAATATATGTTACTGGATATAAAACTCTCGATCATAAAATACAAAGCAGCTGTAACCAGACTCTGACACCTTATTTGTGTCTGTTGTGTTTCTCTAAAAGAAACATAGAGGGAGACAAATCTACAGACTGTTAAAGACAGATCGATGGATAAATATACATCGTTATGACGCGGACAGGCACAACACACCTAACCGTGAACACAAGTACCTTCGGAGTCGTAAACGAGGACTAAATCTGGGGAATTAAGATCATAGGAAGGGTATATGGAAAGTCACATTAAGATGTAATGCATATTATGTAGAAAATCACCAATTAATACACTGTGCCGGTTAGCAAAGGGAGGGGGGGACGGATGTGATAACGTATTTAGTATTCCTTTACTGTTAACACTAAAAATGGCAATTGACAAACGCTCTAATTTCAACACTGGGATTTACAGGATAACATCTGGAGAAAAGTACTGGAGTGGCACAGGGGAGCAACACTGGGGTAAAATACTGGGAAATAACACTGGGGAATACCACCAAGTCACAGAGTACTATTACTAACAGTAAATGGTTACAACGGAGGGAGAAAAAGCCAACCACTATTTACATCAATGGCCTACAATCTCCAAGTCTCAGAACTCTGGGGAGACAACTCGGCTCAAACCTGCAGTAACTCAAGGTGGAGGCAGAGGGACTAGACTAGTGTCTGGTTCAGTCAGGAACTAACTCACCACTTGTTTTCGAGTCGATTGCCAGTGGGGGACCATGTGGCATGGTGCAATAGTGGGACAGTAGTTGTAAATACTACATGGTGCAATAGTGGGATAGTAGTTGGAAATACTAAATAACTTACAGTAATACACATGAAAACTACATGAGAAGATAATAAGAACATCATATGAATACTAAATTCAATGCACAACTCACGTAGGATCGAAAGAGCGTAGAAACAACTCAGGACTGAAGAAACAAACACGCTTAGAGCCTCGTAGTGCGCCAAGCAGGCGGCCCACCGGAAGTGTAGCGTCATACACTCAGACATACAGACACATTTCACTACTCACAACACGCCTGGCCAGAAAGACAGAACTTCTGCAGAAGTTCTGGCTGAGATTTGGATAATCCATCTGTCAATACGTTGTTAACACCCTTTTTATACTGGATTGACAAGTTATTCTCTTGCAATAACAGACTCCAGCGAGTTCTCTAACTCTTATTCTAACACTTATCAATAAACCTGAAAAGGTGATGATCAGTATAGACGGTTAGAGCTGGGCCACACTGTGGCAAATATATAGAGAAGAACTGGACAGCAAGAATCAGGGCTACAAGTTCCTTTTCAATTACTGAGTAGTTGCGTTGGGCAGAAATAAATTTCTTACTGAAACTCTTGACAGGATGATCTATATCCTGTTCGTCACTGTGTAATAACTTTGCATGAGTACCAAGATTGCTAGAATCTACAGTTAACATGAAAGGAAGGTCAAAATTAAGTACGGACAATATTGGCAGGGAAATTAAGTGCTTCTTAATATCTCGAATCTTGCGACCAAACAAATTTACAATCCTTCTTCAGAAGATCAGTAAGGGGTGCTACATCATAAATATTTAACACAAATCTCCTGTAGTATCCTATCATACCAAGAAATCTCTGGAGCTCTCTCTTACTCGTCGGTTGTTAATTTTGAGTTAGCTTCTGCTTTACTGAAAGGTTGGCAAACCTTGCAATGATCAATAATATGTCCAAAGTACTGAACCTGGGCTCTAACAAACTCACACTTGGTCAAATTCAGAACGAGAAAGGTCTTCAGCTACTCTGGTAAACACACTCATCAACTGTGACACACGTTCATTCCAAGTAGTATCGTATTCGACGATGCCATTAGTGTAGACCTTAACACCAGGCATACCTCTCATTAGGCAGTTCTTGAGTCTTTTCTAGCTAGCTCGGGAGTATTTCAACCCAAAAGCCATTACTTCAAACTGGAATTACATTCCAGTTTGAAGTAATGACTTTGAAATAATGAGGTACAGCTATCGGCATGTCATTGGCCATCTGGATAAGCTGTTGACGAAACAGTACAGGTACAACAATCTAGTGAAAGTCCCATGTCCATCCTCAACATATCATGAAGGGGTCTCCATCTTCTCCACGATATTCAATCCTTCATATAGAAGCATTCACACTTCTTTTCACTCTTAATCTCTGTCACTGCAATCTTTCGCATTGAGCTGGCAACATGATCATTTTCTTGTAGTTGCTTTAATCCCTCAGGGAAATCTCACCAAGGGAAGGCAAAGGGTCATCATTATACAAGTCAGCCATAAAGGTACCTTCAAAAACTAGGGGGTCATTACCAGCATTCATAATGTCCTTACTCTTAACAGAGACAGTCTTCTCACTCTTCACAGTCTCATCGAAAGTCTTGATTACATCAGAATCACTCTTGGCTGCCCGTTTCATAGATCTGGTACGGCACACACAGTAAACACTTCGGGGTGATTACTCTCCAACTTAGCTGTACCACTCACACTCACTGAAACCTCAGCTATAACTGGGTTAGGAAGGACCTATGCTCCAGCTACATCATTCCCTAACAACAGTGTCACAGGCAAATGCTCCACTACTAAAATTAGCTTCTTTGCAATTCACAAGATCATAGACAAAATCAACTGTGACTTTAGAGTAAGTGTGGAACCCATCTATACCTCTTATAAGTACATTCTCGGTGGTCTTTACAGATGCTCCCGTTGCATTTACCAACAAACTGCCAATTGCTAAGGTGTCTCTGAGTATGGCGACTTCATAAGTAATGTTATGAAAACATCCTTACCAGGGAACATAAAGTGGAGACAAGCAGAAACACTGGAGTCAGGGGCAGAAACACTGGAGTCAGGGGCAGAAACACTGGAGTCAGGGGCAGTGCTTGACTACGCCACGTCAGCACTCTCGGACTTAGCAGCACCAGACACCTTTCCATCTGGCTGCTGGGGACAATGCCTTGTCTGGGTTTCCTTCACGTCACTTTGCTCCTGTCTTAGAAGTAGGGTCACCACAGAGGGGAAGTCGAGCAAGGTCACTACAAACTGTGAAACTCAGAACACTGGAGTTATTATGGGGGCTAGGTCTACCACGCTTTAACCAACAACAGCTTTCTGCGTTGTTTGACTTCCCACAATAAGTACAGGCACGCCTAGGTGAACCGAAGGATTTCTGAGTAGAGGTCTGGGGTGCTCTGTGAGGCATAAGGGAAGGAATTAGATTCCTGGATTGTGGGGTTTGTGATTTGGGAAAAGTGAACTTTGCCGCAGACTGAGGGTTAGGCTGAACCTAGTTATTGTGGGAGGAACGGTTATAAGGCTTAGAACCACTCCAGTCATCTGTACTGCTCAAACAAGCTCTCTGGTTTACAACAAAAGCATCAGCTTCAGAGGCTGCTGACTGTAAATCACCTTGATCAAATTCTTTTTCTTTCAGATAGAAGTCTATTAAGTTTACTATAAACTATTCAAGTAACACCATTTTATACAGCTTAATGAATGCGGCAAGGTTTGAGCTGATTGATACATTGCTCTAAGCCACATAATGTAAGTATGTCCCAACCTCTTGGCAAAGTCCAAGTGGATTTCTTCTGGCTTTTTCTGTATCTCCCTGAACTGCTTCCGGTAGGCTTCGGGAATTAATTCATATGCTTTCAAAACTTGTTCCTTTAAGAGACAGTAATCTTGGTACTGATCAAGAGACACGTCATCGTAAGTCTTCCTAGCCTTACCTTTGAAAGCAATCTGAACTACTACTGACCACTGAGACTGAGGTCACTGAAAACCTCGGGCAATTTTCTCAAAAGAGGTGAAAAACTCAAGGACATCTGCTTCACTGAATGGGAAAGGGCCCTCAAGCGATCAGCAAAACGGTCAGCAAAGTCTTTCCATTCACCACTTTGATTAGCACTAGCCGAAATGTACTGGCTTGACTCAGTTTTAAGCTCCAACTCCCGCTGCTCAACAGCCAGCCGTTGTACTTCAAGGTTCATCTTTTGTTGTTCAATTTGCGCGTAAATATTTTGTTCCATCTCTCAACTTAACGTAATCACTGGATGCCAAATATGGAGGCACTGCGTGGTGGAAAGGGTTCAAAGGTCCATGAGGTGGGAATGTGAACGTGGGCCTAGCCTAAGAAGGAACTTCATACTCCTGACTAGACCAGTTATACAGAGATTCTTGGGAACCTGCCATCTCATCATCACTTGGCTGCACATTAGATTCTCCAGGATTCGGATGTACATAAGAATCCCCAAACATCCTGTCTTTTAGGGTATGCAAGAATCAGGCTTCATTACACTAATCTTTGGGAATCTCAGTCTTGATAAAACAACACTAACACCTTAAGCTAAGATAGAACCAAGTTGTCCAGATCATCAAGGGAGGGTTTACTGGATACGAAACTAATGGCATTATCCCAGTTACTAATGGACGGTACAATGAAATTAATGGGCGTACTAGTAACGGGAGATATACTGTAAAGATTATTGTGCCAACAGTAACGCTTCAGAAAGCTTCACAAAATATTAAATTCTCACCACATGACCTAGAAAACACAAGTTTATGGGTAATACCAACTCCTAGTAGATTTAAGCCTACAGAAAAATCACTACTCTTGATAGAGTACACACGATCCATCCTGTCGCCGTCGCCTATAATCCTGCTACGACCCGAACCGGCATAACACACCACTAAGCAACTGACCGTGAACACAAGTACCTTCCGAGTGGTAAACGAGGACTAAATCTGGGGAATTATGATCAGAGAGAGGGTAAATGGAAAGCCACATTAAAAGGTAATGCATATAATGTAGAAAATCACCAATTAATACACGTGCCGGTTCGCAAAGGGGGAGGGCGACGGATGCAATGAATTATTAAGCATTTCTTTACTCCACTCTTAAAACTAAAAAGGCAGCTGACAAACAATCACAGAAATAAACTCCAATATCAGCAGTGGGATTCACAGAATAATACTTGGGGAAAAGCACACCAGGGTGGCACAAGGAAGCAACACTGGGGTAAAATACTGGGGAATAACACTGGGGAATAACACGGGGGAATAACACTGAGGAATAGCACCAAGTATGATTACCAGTAGTTAATGGTTACAGTGGAGGAAGAAAATCCAGACACTGCCTGCTTACATCAATGGCCTACAATCTCCAAGTCTCAGAACTCTGGGAAGACAACTCGGCTCAAACCTACCGTAATTCAAGGCGGGGGCAGAGAGACAAGACGAGTGTCTGGTTCAGCCAAATTCGGTGGGGTAGCTAACTCGTCATGCGCTTCCGACTGCTTAGATGCGAGCGGGGGGCCACGTGGCATGGTGAAATAGTGGGTCAATAGTTGGAATTACTATAAAGTGCAATAATGGAGCAGTAGTTAGATTTTTTAAAGTAACAGAACAGAGGAAGGAAAAAAATGAATAAAAAATATAATCCATACACCAGATTACTGGCGTCCTCCATTCAATAAATATCTGTAACAGTAGGACTTCAACAGCTTTGAAGTTTGGAGGGAAACACTCCGGGGAAGCGAGTTCCAGAGAGATGCAGTTTGGGGAATAAGAGAATTCTGATAGGTAGAAGTTCTGCAATATGGCTGTGTGAATTCGAGTCATGAGCGCTACCAGATGCCCGTGTTGCACGGGGGAAGGCATGAAGAGGTGTCACAATGGACGCAACTTCGTCTGAGCATTTGCCATAAAACTATCTGTAAAATAATGCAAAGGAGAAAACATTCCTTCTTACTTGTAGGGGAGGTAGTTTATTTATAATAGCAGGGTTATTAATAATATCAACAGCTTTGTTTTGAATTTTGTCTAGTTGTTTCAGTGCAATCTCTCCACATCCATTCCACAAGGGTGAGCAATATTCAAGCTGAGAGTGCACATGACTCTTATAAATTAAAACTAACTGCTCGCCAGTGAAGAAGTTACGGACTCTGTTCAATATCAAGTTTCTCTGAGGCGGTTTAGCAGGAGATCTGACATGAGAGGTCCAGCCGAGGGCATTGTTAAATGAGACACCGAGAATTGCAATACTTTTGGAGAGAGGAATATTAGTAGCACTGAAGGTAATATTAGATTCTGGCCATATCTGTCTATTAGTAAATTGTTTATATTTGGTTTTACTAGCATTAAATGAAACAAGGCTATTTTGTCCCCATTCATTGATTGTAGATAAGTCATGATTTATGGTAATGGCTGCACTGAGTTGAGAGTTAGAGATATTAGACACTGTAAATAGGTGTTTGAGTGTGAGTGAATTGTGAAGTGTTGAGTCACCTGCATATGAATGGATGGGATTGTGGGTGACAGATCAGAGATAATTAATATGAACCAGGAACAGGGTTGGCGCCAGAACTGATTCCTGCGTCACGCTGGCATTGAGTGGAAATTGGAATATATATCATCTACTTTTACTCTTACTTTTCTGTTGCTGAGATATGAGGAAAGCAGAGGAACAAAACGTTAGTCCATAGCAAGGTAGTTTGGACAGCAGGGAACGGTGCCACACTCTGTCGAAATCTTTAGAAACATCAAGAGCTACTGCATGAGTTTCTCTATGTTGGTCAATTGACTGATGGATGGTATGAATCAGGACATTGAGTATGCCAATGGTTGATCTTTCGTGGAGAAAATCATATTGTCTATCACTAGTTAAGGTGTTGGATTCGAGATGTTTAACTATGTGCTTATTAATTAAAATTTCAAATTCTTTACCAAGAGAAGATGTGGCAGCTATTGCTCTGTAATCAGAGAGGTCAGAGGAACTTCCTTCCTTTGGAATTGGGTGGATATTGGCTTCTTTCCATGAATTAGGGAATGAAGAAGTACGTATGCATAATATTAATAATTTAGCTAGAACAGAGACAAGTTCTGGGGAACACTTTTTCAAATTGGAGGGAATTCCATCTGGGTCTGGAGCTTTGTTGGTTGGTAAAGTGTCTAGGATGGATTTTATGTATCTTGTCTGTATTTTAAGTGGAAGAATTTCGGGAGAGTCAAGTTCTAGTACTGGGACGTTCTGGCTAACTTCCTCTATGGTAGAGTTTGTGGCAAATGTACTGGCAAAGATATTCGCTTTCCCACGCGGGCCATTTGTAGTGTTGCCGTCTGGAGATTTTTGTGGGGGAATGGATGATGATAAAGTTATTATTGAAAGAATTGAGTTGACCAAAATATTTTCTACTGTCATTAGGGTTGTTAAGTAGTTTTGATGCTTGATTTTGAAGAAAGTTTGATTTAGCGAGATTTATTACACCTTTTGCATAGTTTCTAGCAATTTTAAATTGACTGAGTGACTCAGATGTTTTTTATTTTAAGGAAAAGTTATATGCTATTGACTTTTGGGCCATGCTGTGACACAGTTGCTATCAAACCATTTTGGAGAGTTCGATCTTTTAGTGAACTGTTGACTTGGTATGAATAAATCCTTACCAACTAGTATTATGTCATTAATGTGGGACTGGCTAGAATTGACATCACTAGAGAAGAATGATTGCCATGTTAGGAAGATAATTTCTAAATCCATCCCGGTTTGCCCAATCAAAGTGCCATCGGGTCACCCTGACAGGTTCAGAACTTACAGTAACAAACATGAAAACTAATCGAGAGCATAATAAGAACATCATATGAACAGTAAATTCAATGCACAGTTCACGTGGGAACGAAAGAGTAAGGAAACAACTTAGGGCTAAAGAAACAAACACGCTTAGAACCTCGTAGTGCGCCAAGCAGTCGGCCCCACCAGAAGCGGGATGTCATATACTCAGACATACAGATACGTATCACCACTCGCAAAAACATATAGGTAAATAAATAAACGGATAAACAGGTATAAATATATGGGTAATTATAGGTAGGAAGGTAGTGAGAGACAGGCAGATATACACATAAAAGGAAAAGGACAAACAGCCAGATAGCCAAATAGATAGACATAGTGCTATGATGATGTGGAAGGAAAGCGTGGTAGACAGACAAACTGACACAGTGAAAGACAGGCAGATCAGTAGAGAGATATACATAAAAAAACAGGTAGGAAGATAGGTAGTGATACATAAGTGTAGACACAGACTGATAGAGAACTGCAATGATGAGGATACAGTTAGACAAACAGAACACTGCGTTGATACGGATGTAGACATATAATGAACAGACAGATAGACAGATAGAAAGAAAGAAGGGTATTTAGATATAATATAGATACAGATAGATAAACAGAGACAGAGATACAAACAATTAGACAGTGAATTCTGTTGCATTCGAAACGAAGACAGACAGACAGACAGACAGACCTAGTGTTGGTGGATGATGGCTGAGGCAGTGGTAGATTGAACCTATTAGGAACGGGACGTTGACTGCAAATGCCCTGTGATGAAACAGACAGTGGGCGCTTTGCCCCTTCTCTCCCCTCGATGTCATGCGTTGGCTTTGGTGGTTGTGGGCTCCCGTGATTCAATCTTCTATTAATTTATCATTCTATATACAGCCAGACGCCTTAAACCCGTAAGGGGTGGCCACAAACAAATCTCCTCCATATCGCCCCGTCCCATGCCTTTTCACTACCCTTCGCCTAACTTCACCCCCCACTCTCAGGTACCACACCACTCCATCCCTCCATATCCTCGGATTTCCTTTCCTCTCTCCCCCTCTACCTCACTCACATACACTCTCCTAGTTAGTCTCTCACTCTCCATCCTCTCCACATGACCAAACCATCCATACTGTATTTCTTCTAACACTTTCTAGCACATCCACATCCACAACACAACGCTCCTTCACTTCCTCATTTGTCAGTCTTAACTCCACATGCTTCTGTCAAATAAATCATTTCCGTTACTCTCACTTTTGAGCTGTGTCCTTCCAACAAGGTCCAGGCTTCTTTGCTTCCATACGTTAGAGTGGGGATCACAATACTGTCATGCAACGACATTTTTACTTCCATGCACATTTCCGTATTTTTTATCACTGCTTTCAATGAACCACCAACCTTTCTTCCCTGCTGCACACTTTCAAGGACTTCATCTTCCAATTTTTCATTCATACTCATCACACGTACTTAAATGTACTCACATTTTCCGCATCCTCACTACCCAGTCTCACTGTAAATTCAGCGGCTTCATTTCTCTCGAAGACCACAACTTTATTCTTCCTTACTTTCACCTTTAGATTTCGATTCTTACGTACTCTCCCAGACTCATTCACCAAGCCTTGCAGTT
>JAGKTI010010719.1:0-27891 GCA_018397915.1 Birgus latro
GTGAGTTGGGAGCGTGGTAGTGAAATGGCAGGGGACAGAGTGACATGGAGGCGATTTGTTTGTGGCCACCCCGTTCGAGATTGAGGCGTCTGGCAATAGATAGATAGATAGATAGATGTTATTGTCTATGCCTTCTCTTTAGTCAGCTTCACTTTTTTCAGGTTTTTAGAGGATGCAGGTGTGAGCTTAGAGGCATTCAGCTCAGCTGGTGTGCAGAGGTCGAGGACGGTGATACTAGTCAAGAACCTGCCAGCTGCCACCACTGCTCAGGAACTGGTGCAGCTTTTCAGCCGCTATGGAGAGCTGGGTCGAGTCCTTTTGCCTCCATCTGGCGTCACAGGTGCTATACTATATCTTCACGAATAAAAGTTTGCTGCCAGTCCCCTGCCAGTCATAGGGACCTGCCTTCCTTGTTTCTCATTACTTCCCAAATGTCAGTATCCTTCCTTCCCATGCTCTTTTATTGTATGTTTCATATTGCTGAAACATAGTCACCAGGCAAGTGTCAGTGAACTTTTGATTGTGGAGGTATAGATTTATCTCCATCCCGTAACTCACTTCTGTCCTGCATGCCATTAGTAGCACAAGTGTGTGTAGTTATGGTAACAATCATTACCTTCATAAATTCTTGGGGACTAATACCAGAGTTCCATAATTTAGAAAATTGAATGGTAGTAGGTGACTAGGCCTTGCCCCTTTTAACCCTAGACAATTTTAACTTTGTTTCCAGGCCTGATAGAATTCCAAGATGCAGGTGAGGCTAAGTGTGCATTCAAGGAGTTGGCATACTCGCGCTTCAAGTATTTACCCCTTTACCTGGAATGGGCACCCCTTGCTGTCTTCAAAATGCCTTGCCCAGAGACCAAACATCCAAAGCAAGAAGAATCCAGCAAAGGTAAGTGTGAGAAAGGAGATAAGTTTTTAACACCTTATCTTCATATAAATTTACTTATGATATATTGTAAAGTTGCTTTGAAGTAAGAAATGTGTGTTTTTGTGCTTTTAACTCAGTCATGAAACAAAATCATGTCTCTCAGATAGTTGTTAATTCAGAGTATCATTTTGCCTACATCTATCCTAGGCCTTGAATGAGGCCTAACTGTATACTGGTACAGGGACATATTCTGGTGGGCCTAGAGTCTCCAAAGCACCTAGAGCATGTGTATTGTACATGTACTTTAATATTGTCTCATGTTATTCATGTTAATTTAATATTGGCACAGACCGTGCCAGTAAATATGTGCAGTGATCCCTTATCTGACTCTTTGATTAACGGACCCCAGGATTAACTGCCCACCTAATCTCACATTAGTTTCATTCCTGGTCAGCTATTAACATGCGTGAGTGGTGTGTGATTGCTTTTCTTTCTTTATGTCATTTTGAAAAAGCTGATTACCTATGTCTTGAAAAAAAGGTAAAGTGAAAAGAGAGTGTGTAGTACCCAACATTTGGCAGAAATGATAGATCTTGAAAAACCTTGACCTAAGTATTTATGCAGGCACTGGTATATTTCAGTATTTTAGGAGTCTTCAGGATAGTGAATCTTAGGAGTAATAAATCTTGAAAGAAACTTTTGGTGTTACTGTGATTGAAATGAAAAAGACATTATCATAGTGAAAGGGTCAAGACAAGGATGTGTGTGTCAGTGAGTTAACTATAGTTGAGTAGGCAAAAAGTGAATGAACATAGGTTGCAAGAAGATACATATGAGATGGTTTTGAAGGATCTTATTGTTATGGAGGGTCATCCTGTGGGCTGCAGCCAAGAATTTAGATGCCACACACACACACACACAACTGTCCATAATGATTGTGGGATAGAAACTGTTCTGTCAACTGCCAGGTTGAGAAAAGGATGCAACTCTTGTCATTGGCATCTTCATACATACTTCATCCATCCAATTTACTTCTTAGTCAGGTTTTTTGTTTCTTCAACTTAGATACCTTGATTTCCCATCCCATTTATAGTGTGGGAAGTTAGGATGGGTGGGATGAGAATAAGGATGGTGAAGATGATGGCTACCCCTTACGGGATTAAGGTGTCCGGCAATAAATAGATAGATAGATATGGTAGATGATGATGGGGATGACAATGATAGTGTTGTATCATTAAATCTCATTTATTCTTACAGAGGAGAAGAAAGACAAGGAAAGTAAGGAAGAACAGAAGAAGGAGTCTGATAAAAAAGAAACCACCTTACAGCTTTCTCCAGAATCCAACACAACTGTCTATGTTAAAGGCCTTAATTTCTCCACAACTGAGGATGTTCTCAAGAAGGTGAGGGTTGTTGTTTGGGGATTGATGCCCATACGGTATTGTTAATCCGTAAACTGCAGCATGTCATGACAGCAGCATATATTAGTTGGACTGAAAATTAAACTAAAATTATTTAGGGGCTCATTATAGCTAGAGTAGATATTGTGGTGGAAATTTGCAAACCCATATTTTAGCAAACACACATTTGTTGAAAAATGCTAAACTGCAGGACACTGTAACAACTAATCAGTGGTGCCTGCCAGCTTAAAAATTGATACACATGTACTTTAATACAAGAGAATGTTGAAGTGTTAAATGTCAAATAATAAATGAGGAAAGAGGTGTTATGATGTATCCTATGCTACATACAATATGGGCCTAATCCTCATCAGAATACCTCCTCCTATACAACTCAGAAAGAATATGTCTCTAATTCTCACCTGACAGTGCCTCCTCCTGTGCCACCCTGATTCCCGTCTATCATTTTCTCTGGCAGCACTTTGAGAAGGTTGGGACTGTGCACAGTGTCCTGATTGTGCGACGTCGAGGTCTGTCCCAGGGTTATGGTTTTGTGCAGTACCAGCGCTCAGTGCACGCCAAGCAGGCACTGAAGGACATCAACCAGTCTACTTTGGATGACCACATACTCTCCCTCAAACTCTCGGAGAAGACATTGGCGTAAGTATTAGTGGTTGGAAGATAGCCTTGTTAGGTTTAGTATTTGTTATCTTACAAAAGAAAATGCTGGTTGGTTGCACTTCACTGAAATGGATTTGTATTTGTTAATAGATGAGAGTGAAATTCTGCCAGCATTGCACAACACTACATTATTATCTGAGATTTTTAATAGCACAGATGTTGAGATATCACAGAAATGTATACATGTAGTTTGCTGAATGACAGGGATTGGACCACCTGCGTTCAGTTTGGGCACACATCACTCTGCCACTCTTAGTATTAGTTTCATCCTTTCACATAAGACAAAACAAAATTGGCCCAAAATGCAGCTTTACAATAACCTTTGGACACACTACAGGGGCCCTCTTATAAACAAATGAGGAAAATTTAATGACTTTTGTAATTATATAATTCTTTTATGAAACCCAGATTCAGCAAAAATAACATTTATTATTGAAGAGTACCAAATTAGGTTTGTTGGTGTTGGCAGTGGCATCCTACTGAAGGCAGTGGCTCAATTCGAACCTGAAACTCATTCATCCTCAAATCATTCCAGTTAGTTAGGTTAAGTTAGGTTAGGTCATATAAGTTAGTAGAGACGAACAATTAGTGACAGATTGACTTTAAAGCCAAATCAGCCTGAAAGTTCAGCATGGTGGGTGGCTGCTTGCAACAGCATTTGCTTGTAAAACTGGCGAGGTTGTATAGCTGATAGCTTCGAAATTATGCATTTCTTCAACTTTTTAAAGCTATCGCAGTGGTGATTATGACACAGTTTATGTACAAAAAAATACAAATGTAAATTCTTTATGGGGGAGTTCTCTCTACTGCAGTTTCACCCAACCTTTAAAGAGGGGAGGGGGGGAGGGAAGCACAAAATTGAACACAGACTACTTATAGATTATTAAATGCATCATTGTCAGACTTCCTTATGCTACTGAAGAGCAAGGCTGTATCATCATCATCATACATTATTATTCCTACATTTTCTGCTTATTTTCGGCTGCTCTTCCCCTCCTCATCTTTTCCTTGCTTTTATATATAATTCTTTATTTATTTTCAAATACTGTTTCTCATTTGGAGTGCCACTTCTTACCTGAAATTACTTGGTAAAGTAGTTATATCAACTTATGCCCTAGACTGTATCACCACCACCATGTGTCTGCACTGTGCAGGACAAAATGCCTCTCCTTACTTTGTGTATTCCAACTTATTGATAATTAGTATATCTATAATCAGTTGCTGTATCTTAGTTCATCTGTGATGTTTGTTATTTTTGCCCAGCAGTCCTGAGGTTAAGAGTGCACGAAGAGTTCATGACAGCGGCAAGCAGATGACCTCCAAGATCCTTGTTAAGAACATCCCTTTCCAGGCAACACCCAAGGAAGTTCGCCAGCTCTTTGTGTAAGTTCATATTTTAATTGTCCTGTTATTAATCCATCCATTATCCAATCCTACATTGCCCCATGAGGAGCATAGGAGCCTGGGGCTAAGCAGATTGGTCCTGACATTTGAGATGAGTGACCAGCCTCACTCATCTCTGAGTGGCATTACATGAGCAATAAGCCCCAACCACCCCTTGGATATAAACCTCCACCAGCTCAATCCTACTGGAACACTTTTATTACCCACTAAACCACCAGGCACCATAATTTGGTTATAGGTTACCACCAAGTGCAGTAAATGGTTTCCTGGTGTACAGGAAACCATTTGGCTTGTCACTCAGTGTAGAGTCACCCATAGGCAGAAGGAATAGGCAGGAATAAAGCCTAATATTCACCAGCCATTTACTTGATGTTGTGCTGCTCTTGGGTGACTGCCCTTTCTTCTCTTCCTTTCTTCTTTCCTTCCTTCCTCTTCTGTCTTTGTTTCCTTCATTGTTTCCTCTTCCTCCTGTTTGTGGGTGATTCTACACTGAGTGACAAGCCAAATGTTTTTTTTGTACACCAGGAAACCATTTACTACAGTGGGTGGTAACCATACAACCAAATTATGGCGCCTGGTGGTTTAGTGGGTAATTAAGGCTCTCCAGTCGGATTGAGCCTATGCAGGTTTATATCCAAGGGGTGGTTGGGGTTTATTGCTCACGTAATGCCACCTGGTCAGTTTCATCTTAAATGCCAGGACCGGCTTGCCCGTCCCTGGGCTCCTGCGCTTCTCGTGAGGCAACACAAGATTGGATGGTGATGATGTACTTGTGAGACTGCAAAGATGAGACTCATATATAGCCTTCTAAACTGCCTAAGCATATACACAATTGTATTAAAAACGGATTGGTCTGGTTGTCAGTTGCAGAGTTCCCTTTTTCTACTGTGTACAGGTGTCGCACCGCTACCCAGGTGTCGTTACGGTATTTCTCGGGAATATATTCTCTCGTATTTAATAGTGAATGGTAACATGGTCAAAATCCGCCTCGACACTGGCAACGCGCGACATGGGGGACTTCACTAACATGCCACTACACACATGTACTTAGAACTGGGAACTGGAAGAAGTGAAAAAATAATATGGCTTTTCTAGGCTTTAATTACAAAATAGTATTTACAAAAATCTACAAATAACTCTGAGGTAATTCCCACCTCATTTCACTTCACGTGCAAATGTACCAAAAAAACCGCACATACACGTCTACTCTTAAGTCACTTGAATACTAACACTATTTTAATAAAGCAAAGCCAGTCTTGTAAAAATCACTAGTGCTGTTATATATATATAGCACTCACTCATATAGATGAAATCACTGTTACATCAGTATAAGAAAAACACACTTAAACATTTAAAATCTTAACTCCTTCCGTTTCTAACTAGGAGTCCTTACTAGTTCTTAACTCCTTCCGTTTCTAACTAGGAGTCCGTACTAGTTCTTAACTCCTTCTGTTTCTAACTAGGAGTCCTTACTAATTCTTAACTCCTTCCGTTTCTAACTAGGAGTCCTTACTAGTTCTTAGACGACAGACAAATAAATAGCACTGCTAGTCGGTTGTACCCGCGGCCACAAAGCATGTACTTTCACTTACTACCAGTAGTGCTCTCATTGCTGACTCCCTGGAACTTTACGTTGGCTATACAGCGACGTCTCTGCACCAAGCACGCCGGGCTGCCTCCGTTCACTAGGACTCTCCTCCAGGCTCTAGTCTGAACTGAACTCTCTAGCCCTATCTGGCCTCAGAAAGTTGCCGATGTTCGCTAGCGGGTCATGTGGTGTGTGGTGGGTGATGACTTCACCCACTCACCCAATGCCGTCACCCACATCTCACCCGCTTCATCCACCGTAGAGGCCCTATCAGACTCGCTGCGTCAGCTCGGTTCCCACACCGCAATATCCCGTAGTCAGCTCACGCTCTCACGGTCTGAACTGCCTAGCCAACACTTTTCCTGTGTAAACAACTTGACCAACACCATCATTACTCCTTCTCTCTATCTCTCCCTCCTCCTTCCTCCATTTATTTCTTCCTCTCAACCTCTCTTCCTTATTCCATCTCCCAATTGCCCACAGCTGTACACAGAATCCATCGAATCTCTACTCTTTCTCCCCTGTCCGCGTTTCATCCTAAACTCACGTCCGGCAGGCGGTGTCACCTGCACACCTGTAACAGCTGTGAGTCTTACATCTGCCCGAGGGGATGCATGTCGGCTTCCCGACATTTCTCCCGCCAAAGATGAAGTCACACGTCCTCGTCGTGAGTTGGGTATGGCGGGGTTCTGTGCACGTCGACGTCTGAGTATGGACTCTAGTCTGCAACATGTACACCCACAGCCAGTAATGTAACACTTATAAAGGATATATGCGGACAGGAGAACCAGAAAAAGAGCTATTCCAGCATGGACATAGTACCTGAAAAAGATGGAAGAACCGAAGGGTTTGAGAGGTTCAGTCAATTGCAACTGACTTTGATATTTAAGGAGGTCATCCAGAAACAGAGGAGTAATGTTAAGGTGAGGTCCTAAAGTGGGTAAGTCCTTTATTGCTGTAAGGTCAGCATGGGTGAGTGAGGTACTGAGGTTTGGGAGATGGGGGTAAACAGTGAGCTTAGTTTCTATAGCAAGAGTTGCATAAGCAGGGAGAGTTAGAGCCTCACTGTGGGCACTACAACCATCTCCCAAGACCAATTTCCCTACTCCCTTAACAACTTGCACTGTCTTCCGTATGGGGTTCACAGCACACTTCAACGTGAAATACAAAGACTGGGCTGTGGAATAGCACCAGTAATTTCTCAGCTTCACAAAAACTGGGCTAAATGAAGTTAGGATCTCTTTTCTACAGAGCCTAGTGGCATTGTCTTTGTTAAGAAAAGAATCACTCTCACAAGATGGGGTCGCTACATGATAGACGGATCCCAAAGGTTCACAGATCACCAAGTCCTGGTGATTCCTGCAACTGGTGAAATCTTGAAACAGCACATAATGAAGCCGGTCTTCTGTGAGAGCAAGGAAGTTATACTGGTGGAGTACTCTCACGTAGACCTCCGCGGCAGGCACACTGTAAGGAAGTGAGGTGATCCTAAAGATGTCAAATACATCAGAAGGGTCACCCAACACAGGTATTAGTAAGTAAAAGCACACAGCTGACATGTAACCTCGAGGTACAACTTTGATGATGTCACGGTACAGTGCTAGATATTCTGGCCTCGCTGGGAAAAGTAAACCTGGCTCCTTGAGTGATATATTCCCCAATAACTCCAACAAAATTCCGTTAGGGACTATATCTAGACTCAGCCTAGCCTGGAGCATCTCCTGGATACCCAGCTTAATTCTAAAATGACCAGCTATGATGTCAGACAGGGCGAGTTGGAGGTTGAACAAAGCCTCATACATCTTCACTTCATTCTCCAACTCTAAGGTCTTCAATGAATACAGCCTTATGATACTGTAAGAAATATTGGCTGCCCTCTGTATCTTCAACAGTGCCGCCTGCATATGCGACACGTCGCGGATTGTTGCATTCAACACCTTGGAATGAACATTTAATACTGCCCTCTCCTTTTCTGACATCGTCTCAAGGCTCCCTAATCTAGCATGGATGTCATCAACCTGTTGCTGAGTAGCTGTTCCAAACAAAACATTGGCAAACTGCCCCAATATGTCAATCGCACCCCGTTTGGAGCGACGATTCCATGGATGATCTGACATGAGATAGTCCATATAATTGCTCAAATCCTGATAGCGAGTATCAAATTCAGCTTGAAATGCATGCACAGTAGTCAGTAATGAAACAACTAGAGCGCTGCCATTATCCATGTGGCGTATATTCCACAATATGGCATCACTCAAGTCGCGAGCAACATGCAAAGGTTGGAACAGCTCCTCCTTATCAAGTACAATTGGAACTACATAGTTATTGCCTGTAATCATCAAACGACCCGCAGGTGAAAACACCAATCCCAAGTTGTCAGGTGTCTCCTCTCGTGGTCCTATCGATTCCGATTGGGATGGACGCACCCAAACCCAAGCAATCATCTGCAAGAGATTTGTAAAACTATAACCACAAGTTCACCTGACTATCATTTATTCACTTAGTAAAAACTACACGTGTCCTGTGTTGTCCTCAGTCACTTCAGTCTGTGTCTCTGTCACACCAGGTGCCTCTGCTTGTGCAGTCTGATACTCAATAGGTCTATCCATACACAACGGGTAGTCCGGGACACTAGAATGTGACCTCAGATCGTATCTACAAGGTGGTGGGAGGTGAGGTGTATGGTGTGAAGGTGAGATAAGCTGACCTTGACACTCGGCGGTGGGTTGCCACGAACTCACACTCGCCGAGTTGCCAGTTACACCATTACCTGTAGCCTGACTTACTTGTGCAGGAGGCAAACTAAAGTCAATTACAGGCCCTGGGATACTTTCTTCCTCATTCTCCTCACTTGCACCTTCCCCTTCATCCCCAGTCTCTCCACCTTCATGAATAGGATAAGCCATTCTCGCATTACGATTTTGTTTCTTCGTAACACACTCCTCCTTGACCACCTTCACCCTGTCAGTGTGTAAAGTGGTTACTTTCCCTCCTTGTATAGGACGAACCTTGATAACTACATCATTTACCCGATCAACTACACGATAGGGTCCTGAAAACAAAGGTTGCAATTTCCTTGCCACTCCCCTGGCAGGAACAGTTTTCACGTAGACACGGTCCCCTACCATAAGTGGTTTCATTGCACATTGCTTTGCCCTTCTATTCTCGTTCTCTGTGCTCACACGATCGAGAAAGTCCTGGCATCTTTCGAAAACCCTTGTTGCCATGGCGGCGAACAAATTAGGTACATCCTCAAGGTTGTATTTCAAAGATGGGTCCTGCACTACATGATAAGGCACCTGTGGGTCCCTGAGAAACAGCAAGAAGTAAGGAGAATCACGGATAGTCCGATTATATCCAGAGTTATAAGCCATCACCGCAACTGGTACCATTCTATGCCAGTGATTAGCGTTCTGATCCACCATAGTTCGTATTATTTGCATAACGGTGCCATTTGCCCTCTCCACCAATCCATTAGAGGATGGGTGATAAGGAGTAATGTTCACATGTTTCATATGCAACAACCGTGCCAATTCCTGAAACACCTTGTTAACAAATTCAGTTCCCCGATCCGTGACTAATTGTTGTGGAGTTCCGTAAATACAAATGACTCGCTCCACAAACACTCTAGCCACCTCTTCGGCAGACTTAGACTTTAATGGTTCCGCGACGAGAAATCGAGTCATCGCATCAATGAAAGTCAAGACATAATAATGCCCTTCCTCTGATCTATTTAGTGGACCAATCAAATCCATGTGACACCTGACCCATGGGGCAGTGACATCGGGGAAACGCAGAAGCGGGCCTAGGGCGTCCCCCGAACGCTTTGAACGTATACACTGGGTACATCGTTTGCAAAATTCCCCGACATCTCTCTCCATCTGAGGCCAGTATGCAAACCTTCTCGCGCGAGTTAAAGTAACCTTGGTTCCACCATGACCAGATAACGGTAAGCAATGGGCAAGTCTAAGTGCAGACTGAACGCTATCTTCTGGGACTACTATTTGGAATACTTCCCCTATGCCAAATGACCGACTCTCCTTCTTATAGAGCAAACCGTCTGGCAACAAATGAAAGCAGTCTAACTTTGCTGGCAATTTTGGTACCTCTGTAGTCTCATTCCGCAAATAACTCTTTAATCTACCCCATACTGGGTGTGCATCTTGCTGTCGCCTTATCTCAGTGACATCCCAATCTATTGTGTCTATTTCCACAGTGCCTGAACTCACAAGTAATGCAACTTCATCTTCATCACTAGACTGAGTCGTTCTCAACCGGGATAGAGCATCGGCTACGACATTTTGTTGTCCTGGTAAATATTCAACCTTGATGTCGTATTTGGCTACCTGGATTTGCCATCTTGCAATCCTCCCTGAGGCCGCATTTACGTTAAACAACCAAGTAAGAGGTCGATGATCGGTCTGAATCAATATCTCATAACCCAAGATGAGCGGTCTGTTCACTTTCAACCCATAGACAATGCTCAGCGCTTCCTGCTCTATCGTAGCATAGTTCAACTCTGCCTTGTTTAGAGCACGGCTGAAAAAAGTCAATGGCCGAAGGAACCCTTGATCATCTTTCTGTTGCAAAACTCCGCCAATCGCCGTACCACTGGCGTCCGTAGTCAACACAAAAGGTCTGTCAAAACGAGGAAAAGCTAGCAATACATCTTCCGCTAATCTCCGTTTCAGTTCACAAAACGCACGGTGTGCCTCCACACTCCACTCCACGCGCTGCTGTGTATTTTTCACCTCTCTTTTCCCACGAGTAAGTTTTGTGAGTGGTGCCGCTATCTGGGAGAAATTTTCCACAAACCGGCGATAATAATTCACTAATCCCAGGAAACTCTGGAGTTCCTTCAAAGTATTAGGAACCGCAATACCTTGGACTGCACCGATTTTCTCTGGCTGAGGGCGTAATCCCTCAGTGGTGATGACATGACCTAAGAAGGATACCTCCTGTTTAAAGAAACTACACTTGGGCAACTTAATAGTTAACTTTGCCCCTTCAAGACGTCCCAAGACCTCATCTAGGTTATGTACATGAGCATCAAACGTCTTCCCATAAATGATAATGTCATCCAGAAAAGTATGGGTTATCTTCCCCGTGAGACCAACCATGACTTCATTAATTATACGCTGGAAAGAAGCTGGCGCATCTTTTAATCCAAAAGGAAGGTTACAGTATTCCCAGTGCCCTTCAGGTGATGAAAAGGCTGTAAGAGGCCTAGACTCCTCATCCAAAGATATCTGGTGGTAACCCTGCTTCAGGTCTAAATTACTGAAGTACTTATTCTCACCTAACTGTGAAAGAATATGCTCAATGTTGGGCAAAGGGTAAGGGTCTGTAACTATCTGCTTATTTAAATGTCTAAAATCTAAACAGATCCGCAAACCACCATCCTTCTTAACTACAGGTACCAGTGGCGAAGAATAAGGTGAACGAGAAGGCCTGATAATCCCCTGTCTACGTAAATCCTCAAGTTGCCTACGTACTTGATCATGCCACTTTGCCGGTATGCGGTATGGCCTACGGTTTACTACCGGTCCATCCGCACATACGTGATGATAGAAGTAGGGTGAGGTCGTAAGCGGGTCCTCGGGAAGTGCAAACACACTTGGGTGTTTCCTTATTAGCCCTTTTAATGCTTCATTTTCTCGGCTTGAAGGAATGGTCATCTGATCTACTTCCGTGTACAGTTTCCGGAATCTATCCTCACTCATTACACTAGTGATCTGATCTCCCTCTGGACTCACTTCCTCCTCCCCCCACCTGACTTCTTCGTAAGGGGATACAGTGCCTACCTTAAATTCTCCATCTATAATTATCCGGTCAGGGGTTAAATTCGCATACGCAACAGTAAAACATGTTCCTTCCCCTGTTCCTTCATTATCCACTGGACTTACAATACCAGGCCATAACACCGCCGCAATCAAACTACCAGTGTTCGGCGTAAACATTCCTACCTCCCACTCACTTAACGCTGTCTTTAACGTTATTGCTCCATATGTATAAGGTTCCAGAATGTCTGTTCCATTCGTGACACACTGACTTGTCACAAAATCCACTTCCTCATTTTCCTCGGATGAAAGAACTATCTCAGTTATCACAAAGGAAGAATTGAACTCTACACGAGAAACACTCCCTCCCTCGGTCACCAAATCAAGTTCCTCCTCCCCGACTTTTATACATAGCGGGTTGGCGGTGATACTTAGGCTGTGTGCGAATATGAAATCAACTCCCAAAATTATGGAAACGGCTGAGGGTAAGTCCCTCACTACCACAAATTCCTGATCATATTTCCTGCCACCTAATTCTACCTGGAAATTCACCAATCCCAATATGTCCATTGCATCACTGCTAGCGGACACCAACCCACCGCCTCGATAAGGTCGGAGATCAGTATCAGGCCCTGATGCAATTTCATAGGTCTGTTGGCTGATCAAAGATTTACAAGCTCCTGTATCCAGGAGTATCTCACAATGTAAACTTCCACACACGCCTCTAACCACCGCCAGCTTCGCTACTTCATCAGCCGTTGTGACAACGACTAAGTTCCCCAACCCGATTCGTCCGGCTTTTTTTTTTTCTTCCTCGGGTGACTTAGTCCTTTTCCCATTACACTGGTCTGTACTATGCGTAGTACTCTGACATTCCCGGCATCTAGCTACCGACTGTCCAGGATTTTCCACACGGACCGCACAGTGCTCAGCACGATGGCCCGTCATGAAACAACGAAAACATTTAATCCTCCTCCTCTGCTCCTGTGACAAATGATCGTATTTCCCCCGTTGGAGGGGCCTGTCCGCACGACACCGTTTGGCGAAGTGCCCTGGCTTTCCACACCGACGGCATCCATCACTATGGCAAGTGGCACCGCGTGAACTCTGCTGAGCATCCCTCTGCTGAGCGTCCATGCCGCCATTCACATTCGTACGATTTCTCGCTCCAGTGTTCGGCTGAACCTTTGGCCTCGGCGATGCACTAACACTGCCTGCACTCGGGTTCACACTAGCTATCGTTCCCTGTCTCCTTTCCTTTAATACATTTTCTTCTGACAGAGGCGAATTCGTCTTCTCTGCCCACTTGACTCCTTCCTTCGCTACCTCTACTGGGTTACTGTACCTGCCCTGTGGAACATGTGCAACATACTGCTTTGGGAACATGTCCAGAAAATTATTCACAATGATGAGATTCACTGATTCCCGGAAAGTACGATTCAACGTCACAATCCTATCTCCCAGGCTCTGTAACCTGTAAAAATAGTGAAGTGGGATTTCCCCGGGGTTCCGCTTCGCCGTAAGTAACTCCCAGTGCAACGTTTCTAGACTTTCTTCAGTGTAATATTGGTCCTTCACGCGATCTTTAAAACTATCCCACTCATCATTAGAGTCCCGGATTAAAATCTCCATAATCTCTTGTGCAGGACCAAGTGAAAACGTCCTAGCTACCTCCATTCTCCCTTTTGTAGTCCACTTCGAGGCATCACTTGTCCTCATCTCTATATCACCTAACCAGATCATAACATCTGGCTCCAATCTCTTTCCTGGATATTCCGGTGAGGAGCGAAACTTTGAACTACAAAAATATTTCATGGCCCCCAATTGTTGTATGGGATTCTTACTATTATCTGAGATCGCCTGAGATAGCTGCTGGGATAACTGAGCTATTTCTGCTCCAGTAGTACTCGAAGGGTGAGGGTTAACAGTTGTCGAAGTCATTTCGTCAGAGTCTTCTGTGTCAGAGTCGTCAGAAACAGAGTCAGAATCTGCAGGAACAGAGTCAGAATCGTCTGAATTAAGTAATTCCTCAACTGGGTTTAGATCGTCCTCCTAATCAAAATCACTCATTTACAGAACAAATTAAAAAGAAGAAGAATATTCACTATTCACTATTTCTTCCTTCCAGTTCCCTTAAGTTATTTCCTTTAATTACTCAAAGTTGGGAATAACCCCAAACCACTGCTACCAAAATGTCGCAGCTCTGTGAGTGATCCCAAACTGCTGCTACTAAAATGTTGCAGCACTGTGGCACGGTCATCCCAAACCGCTGCTACCAAAATGTCGCACCGCTACCCAGGTGTCGTTACGGTATTTCTCGGGAATATATTCTCCCGTATTTAATAGTGAATGGTAACGTGGTCAAAATCCGCCTCGACACTGGCAACGCGTGACATGGGGGACTTCACTAACATGCCACTACACACATGTACTTAGAACTGGGAACTGGAAGAAGTGAAAAAATAATATGGCTTTTCTAGGCTTTAATTACAAAATAGTATTTACAAAAATCTACAAATAACTCTGAGGTAATTCCCACCTCATTTCACTTCACGTGCAAATGTACCAAAAAAAACGCACATACACGTCTACTCTTAAGTCACTTGAATACTAACACTATTTTAATAAAGCAAAGCCAGTCTTGTAAAAATCACTAGTGCTGTTATATATATATAGCACTCACTCATATAGATGAAATCACTGTTACATCAGTATAAGAAAAACACACTTAAACATTTAAAATCTTAACTCCTTCCGTTTCTAGCTAGGAGTCCTTACTAGTTCTTAACTCCTTCCGTTTCTAACTAGGAGTCCTTACTAGTTCTTAACTCCTTCCATTTCTAACTAGGAGTCCTTACTAGTTCTTAACTCCTTCCGTTTCTAACTAGGAGTCCTTACTAGTTCTTAGACGACAGACAAATAAATAGCACTGCTAGTCGGTTGTACCCGCGGTCACAAAGCATGTACTTTCACTTACTACCAGTAGTGCTCTCATTGCTGACTCCCTGGAACTTTACGTTGGCTATACAGCGACGTCTCTGCACCAAGCACGCCGGGCTGCCTCCGTTCACTAGGACTCTCCTCCAGGCTCTAGTCTGAACTGAACTCTCTAGCCCTATCTGGCCTCAGAAAGTTGCCGATGTTCGCTAGCGGGTCATGTGGTGTGTGGTGGGTGATGACTTCACCCACTCACCCAACGCCGTCACCCACATCTCACCCGCTTCATCCACCGTAGAGGCCCTATCAGACTCGCTGCGTCTGCTCGGTTCCCACACCGCAATATCCCGTAGTCAGCTCACGCTCTCACGGTCTGAACTGCCTAGCCAACACTTTTCCTGTGTAAACAACTTGACCAACACCATCATTACTCCTTCTCTCTATCTCTCCCTCCTCCTTCCTCCATTTATTTCTTCCTCTCAACCTCTCTTCCTTATTCCATCTCCCTATTGCCCACAGCTGTACACAGAATCCATCGAATCTCTACTCTTTCTCCCCTGTCCGCGTTTCATCCTAAACTCACGTCCGGCAGGCGGTGTCACCTGCACACCTGTAACAGCTGTGAGTCTTACATCTGCCCGAGGGGATGCATGTCGGCTTCCCGACACAGGCATTATGTACTGTACTATAACTTTTTTATGCAGGAAAGAAGGAACCAAAGGCTAGAAGCCCACAAGATTGTTCCCTCCTAGAAGAGGGGAAAGAAAAAAACTTGTTTAGAATTAGAAACAACTATGACTGCTGTACCATTGGTCTTTGTTGTAAATGAGTGATGTGTTCCAAAATATAAAAATTTATGGCATTTGTTGCTGTAAGTTGGGGCTTCTAGAAGCTCAGCTTTATAGGTATCTGTGTAAATTTAGTGCCCAGTGTTTCTGTAATTTACTGAGAATTTAACAGCAGTGCATGAAAAGAAGTAATATATTTATGTTTTTTCATGTTTTTTGTATATTTTAAGTGTGTTCATGAAAATGTATTGCATATTGGCTGAAGTATAGTACTCTTTCTCTGAATTCATACATCCAGATTTTGTTAGTACTGTACTGTTACCATTTCCTTGCAGAACATTTGGTGAGCTCAAATCTGTTCGGTTGCCAAGCAAACCTGGCAGCGCCGAACATAGAGGATTTGGCTTTGTTGATTTCGTCTCCAAAGAAGATGCCAAGGTAAGAACTTGAATGGTTAGAGCTAAATGTTCTTTTTAACCCATGTAAGAGTGCAGTAATCCCTTGATTATCTGACATAATACAGCTGAAGGCATCTAGATAATGGACTTCTCCCCTGGCCCCCTTTTGTACATACCCTAACTTTGAAAGCCATTGTAAAAGGCCACTACAGTATATCATACAACACTTGTTCCTGGTGTTTTACACTACTCTATCTGGTCAAGCAGACCTATAAACCACAGCCAAACAATTACCATGGTCATGCAGACCCATCAACAGACACACAATCACTACTGCAGAGCCATACCATGCAGTGACATGGAAAAAACATGAAAAAACCGGCCCAGCTGGGCAAAAATGTTTGCGTGGCCATAATATCCACCCAGATACAAGCATTTTGTCTGGATAAAATGGAAAAATGTACAAATAATGGTTTCGAACAACCAGATCACAGCACCTGGATAATGGATTGTTCAGATAATGGATGTCTGGATAATAGAGGGATTACTGTATCATCATCATCATTACCATTGTCATCATTTCCTCCCCTCACCCCCTCCCAGCCCCGGACTGTCTGGTCGAGCAGACCCATCATCTACAGGCAAGCCGCTACCCTTGCAGGGCCATCCTGTGTAGTAAACTGATGATCTCTTGCAGTTGACTGTGCCTTGCTGTGTTGAGGTGTGGGGAAAAGTGTGGAGTTTAGTTCTGGGGTGGATGCTGCATTTGCGTCTCCTCCCAGTTAACAGGGACACCATAGTAGGCTCCACTTCACCCTGTGATTTGGATATATGATTACCACCCAGTGATATAAATGGTTTCCTGGGTTACAGGCTACCATTAGACTTGTTACTCCGTGTAGAGCCCTGTAGTGGAAAGAAGAGTAAGAAAAAGTGACAGGAAGGAAAGGGAAATGTAGAAAGAGAGGAGGCCAACACAGAAATAGAATGGTAAAGATGAAGAAGTAGGCAGCACTATATCATGTGAGTAATGGTCACCATCACCTACCACTATATTTATAATGTGTGTATAGTATATACTGGAATGTATCGTACTGTAATTTGTAGCATTCGGCTTACACAAACCTGACATGGGTGGAAAGGTCTGCCATCCACATTTAAGAGTATTATGAAGATACAGAATATGCAGTTTTTCCAGTTTAAACTTCTACACCCAGTGTTGAAAATACTGGTTGTTACAGAAAGCCCTGGATGCCTTGAGCCTGAGCACTCACTTGTATGATCGACGCCTGGTACTGGAGTGGGCCCGGGAAGAGGAGACTGTGGAAGAGCTCAGGAGGAGGACAGCACAGAAATTCCTTGCATCAGGAGGTACACTGTTGCTCTTTTTCTTAGGGACAGACACATACATGCCCCCAAAAATAAACATGCATTCACATCTTGTTCCACTTCAGCATTGATTTTAGAGAGATGGCAGCAATAAGTTTAGTTAAAGTGGACAGAGTATAGCATCGTAGGCCAGTGTTAATCATGTGTTACACCTCGTCAGTCAGTGTGGGGAGATGGCAATTTTATACAAGTTACTGCAGACAGGAATGCTGTTTTATGCGGTAGAAATTGTATCTGAAAGAAATATTCCCATTTCTTTCAGGTCCCCCAAAGAAGAAAGCAAGACTACAGCTGAACTCAAGTAAAGGTGGTGATGCAGATGAGGATTAGGGGGACAGCTGGAGTGCCAGAGCTGGTAAAAGGTGCTGAGTCCTTTGGGTGTTGGGGGATCCCATTTCATCATTGTCATCTGTTATCAGTCATCATCATCATCATCATCATAGTGGTGGAGAGGAACCTTCCTGTGATGGCACTGCTGTAACTGAGTGACACTTCTCACTTATATAATTGTCCCACAATTTCTTCTCCATCTTCAAAAAGGAGAATGGAGGACTGTAGGCAAAGCGCAACTTCTTCCTGCAGTTCACCACATTCAGTTCCAGATGAGCCATGGTTTAGTACATCAGCATTATCATTTTTATTGTCATATCCTAGTCTCCCAATTTCACATGGGGTGGCAAAATCCAGAGCATGTCCTTATCTCATGAAGACTTGGAATATAATGAGAAAGGATGTCTCAGGTACTGTCATAATTTAAAATTTTACTGACACTTTCCTGCATGCTGTGGTGATGGATTGTGTAACTTGAAAAATATTTGTGATAATATGAAATGCACAAGAGTATGAGAAAGTTACTCACTGACATCCAGGGAGAAGTGAGAAATAGCAGTGTGGAAGGTAGCACACAGTGTTGGTAGGAGGCTGTCGACAAATTTGCTTGAGGTAGTACAGTGCTCAGTATATTATCTACTATCAGCCAGAATGAAATAGTCAAGTGAGCAAATAGTACTCCCAAGGTTAAAGTGCTCATTATGAGTTCACCATTGGTGGCAGAATACTGTATTGTTGGCTGGGGATTTTATTTTGTTCATTCACTTCATTCATCATCCAATCCTCCATTTCCCCATGAGGAGTGTTGGAGCCCGGGGCAATGCAAGTTGGTCCTGACATTTAAGATGAGAGTGACCAGCCTCACTCATCCCTGAGTGGCATTACATGAACATTAAACCCCAACCACCCCTTGGATATAAACCTTCACTGGCTTCACTGAGCCGCCATTAGGTGACCAAGGCCGACACATGCAAGCATGTTGGAGCCTTCAAAAACGAAACAAACTGGCTCAATCCGATTTGAGCACCGTAATTACCCACTAAACCACTCGGTGCCAAAATTTGGTTGTATGGTTACCACTTAGCATGGTAAATAGTTCCTTGGTGTACAGGAAGCCATTTGGCTTGTCACTCAGTGTAGGGTCAGCCACAGGCAGTAGGAAGAGGAAAGAATGAAGGAAAAAGACAGAAGAGGATGGAAGGAAAGAAGGATGGAGGAGAGGAAAGGGCAGACACCCGAGAGCAGTACTGCACCAAGTGAGTGGATGGTGAGCGCCCGTCCTGTATAACTCTTGTGTGTGGTACTTGCCCGGGCGACCGAAGCCACTCCCAGGTTCTCGGGGCCCATGAGGGGCTGGGGGGGATGTTGCGGTGGTTTGGCCCCCATGCTGTCCTCCTCTTCTCCTCGACAGCCTCTGGGGGGTAGACCCACGACACACCCAAAATCCTTGGTGTAACATACAATACATCAATGTCATTTAAACAGCACATCACAAACATCAAAAATAAATTAACACCTAGACTCAATGCCTTGAAGTCACTTGCCCATACAACATTTGGACACAACAAAGAAACCACCATCACAGTATACAAACAATATATATGTTCAGTGATGAATTATGCAAGCCCTGCTTGGGCTCCTAACCTCACTAAAACACACTACAACACTCTTCAGACCATACAAAACAAGGCCCTAAAAATAATCACAGGCTGCACGGCTACTACACTTACAGACCACCTACACCAAGAAACCAAAGTCTTCAAAGTCAAGGATTATCTAGACATGAGAGGCACCCAAACTCTCTTGCTGCAGCCTCCACAAACCCACACCATCCACTTCACTACATGGCAGCACATCCACACACACCAAGGAACATCAAAACAACACGCGGCACATGATATCATACACAAATACTACCATCTCTTCCCCTCTGCCTGCCTCAGACCATCTTCCAGAAGCTTATTCATACTCAAATCACTCTCCATTCCATTCAGTCACTCAAAGACAACACACAGCTGCTTGCACAGCCTCCTGATATCCATCCTTCTGAATCCTATCTCCCCCGTGAGGACAGGGTCCACCTGGGCAGGCTGAGATCTTGGCATCATCCAGCCCTCTTGTTATCAGAAGAGGCTGGATGACTCCGTCACTGACACCTGTCCGGGATGTAACACAGCACCCCATACTATTAAGCACATCATGGAAGACTGCGTTGCACACAATCACTTACGCCAACAACACAATATACACTCCTTGAGAGCTCTGTGGGAAAGCCCAGTCTCTGCCAAGGCCTTCCTTAGGGACTCGGGGCTGTTTGGCCAGACTGCCTAGGGAACAAATACTACTACTACTACTACTCTTGTGTGTGATGTAAGGGCCTAAGACTAGGCATGCATAGTGCAGAATATTTAGGGTGTAGGTTTCTGGCCCGTGCCCCTTACAGCATAACATACCGTATTCAGTAACTTCCAGCCTCCTTTGAACCAGTATTCAGAGCACCCAACTTTCACTCCAGAGACTACTAGACCACCTGAGTTATGTTGCTGAAAATATGCCCACGTGCAAGAATTTATATCAGTCTGTTAATATAGCATTTATGGATAAAGGCTATATAACTTACTGCCAGATCACTGGATCATAAAGATATCTGTTTTGAACATGGATTAATTGCATGAGAGGTTTGGAAATTTTATTGAACTTTTTTTTCCTCAAGGATTTTTCTCAGTTGAGCAGTATTGTCTGGTGTTACCCTTAAAAAAATACCCAAGTGTATTAACAGCATTGAGAGCATTAATTAGGTATGAAAGAATATAATTGCATACTTATGTGTTATGGAAATTATATATCAGAGGGAGACATGCAGCTGGAAAGCCCTAGCAAATCCATGATAATGTGGACCCGAGTGTTGGTAAATATGTTGGATTGTGGTTAAATTTAATTGTTTTTTTCAGTCTTGAACCAATAGCCGTTCTAACATGTAATTTGTAAATAGTGGTAAATTAATTATAAAATAAAGTTTTTACTATGTTGAGTAGAGCAGCAAGACTCATCTTTGGCCTACCCCCATGAACCCTGACCATCTCACTTCTAATTGTGTTGCACTGGTTGCCTGTGAAGGCTAGAGGTTAAATTCTGTGTTATTACTCTCAAGGTTCTTAAGTTTGGTGAACCAAAGTATGCTTCAGTTGGCCTGCCCAGGTGTGATGTTAAGAAGTGAAGACAACTCCTTTTGCCTCATTGAGCCCACAGCTGTTCATCAGTTGCCTTTCCATGATCAGTCTTTCTCCTACACAACCCCTAGGTTATATAGTAAGTTGTCATTATTCATGAGGCAACTGACTTCTGTTGAATCTTGTAAAGGGGAGCTCAAAGCCCCTCTTGAAAAAAAAATCTTGGAGAGCTCAAAGCCCCTCTTGAGAAAAAAAAAAAAATACAATTTGGGGAGAGAGGTGACTTGTAGGGTCCATTTTTTTTTTCTGATGAAGTCTATGCTGTATGAGTGATGTCACAATACTTGTAATTATAGAAGTGTAAAAAAAAAAAAAAAGTGTCGAGTACTACTGGATTCCTTAGGAAGAACTGGCCTTATTAAGAAACCAAAGATTGGATTATTATTAGTTACTTAGGTTTTCTGCCAGTGTAGATTTTACTTAATGGTTTATTTTGTATTAGTTGCTGAAGAAAGATGTTTTCATGGAGTGGCACCGGTGTAAATGGGTGGCTTTGCAGCCCAGTTATACAATCATTCTATATCTCCCTCCTTATCCACAGAAAAGAGTGGTGGACTGTAATAGGGCAGCTTTAGCTTGCAGTCCACAGAGTGCATGTTGAGATGAACCTAGGCCAACATCATCATAAACTTGCATTAGGTAAGGAAGGCAGTAGCTCAGTACCAGAGGAGTGCTTTGATAATTGTAGAGTCATAGGTAGGTCCATGTCTTGTCATTGCAGGTATTCCAAATTACATATCTTTGAGATAGGTAAGGAAAGCATACTTTAAACCCCTGTGGCACAAATTATGTTTAACTTGTCTCCCAAGAAGCAGTTTAAGGCTCAGATTTCAAATTGGTTAACATTTTCATAGCAAAATGTAATGAACCTGTTAATAATTTTGTCATCAAAACTGCTGCAGTGTCAACCAACTTAACATGAATTTATTCCAAGTCTCAGTAGGTGAAATGCAGTGATAGTAATGGCCTTGTGAATGGTGGGGTTCATATCACCACCACACATTTATTGGTGTATAAGGTTACTACAGACATCACAGTATAGAGGTGTAGGGACATTTTCGAGGAAATACAGCAGACCCTCATTATATGACGAACCAGTATGCGATAAATCGTCAATACAGTGAGAGATTTTTTTTTCAACATGCAATGGCTTTTTCGCTTATATAATGCTTATGATCCTACATGACGTCTTGCTGGTCGATATACAATCACTACTTTTGCTTTTATGATTGCCAGCACACAAGCTTACAGTCATGGGGTGATGTGGAGCCTACAGTGGTGCCCCTGTTAACTGAGTGGAGGTGCAAATGCTGCATCCACTCAGGAACTAAACCTCCACACTCTGAAAGATGCTTGTACAGTACATGCAAAGTAGCTGGAAGAGGCTCAGTCGCAATATTCTCCCATTATGAGATTCCCAGAACAACCAAAGGAGTAGAAACAGTGTAACTCATTCCCCCACCCCCCCCAAAGTTGCAAGATGAAAAGTAATTGAGAGTGAAACACCAGTAAAACAATACATTTAATAGATGGCAATATATACAGCTTTTAATACTGATTGAGCTACCAAACTTCAACAGAATTTAATATCCAAAAACATTGCACATTCACACAGGTTATACCTGGGTACAGTATAGATCTTACAATGATGCATTGCACTGTTCTTTTGATTCAACACATTATTCCAAAAATACTATTTATGTGATCTATATTCTAAGAGACTTTACTGAAAATTAGTCATGAATTTAACCAAAAAACGATGAATGAAAATTTCTACACTATAAAACGAACAGAAGTCTTGCAGCAAGGATGTTTCACTTTAGTCAATACAACCATGATGTGCCTGATGATGATTCTTTGAAGACCTAATAAGCTTGAGTGCCTAGTAACTGTCCGTTCGTGGTGCGGGTGCGTAGTGGTCGGTACCGGAGCGTTCCCCTGCCAGCCACTGACGGTGTCGCTCCATCCTCATGGCAGACACCCGCGCCAGCTGAGAGGAGCCAATTAAGGTTATCCCTTAGACCAGTGAGGTTTGTGGATGACTCCCCTGTCCCTCCCATTGAAATTGATCTATAAAAATATTACAAGAGTACAATTAATATTAAAATAGGAAAAAAGAAGAAAAAGAGAAAAATTACACGTAACACCAACTACTGTATTTGAGAAACCAAGAGCAGTGCCTACTGGGATTGTGTCCAGTCACCAGTTCTATCAAGTTAGAACACTACCAACACTTGTCACATTATAGTTAGCATGTACAGTCGTGTTCATGAGTCATGATACACAGGTGGGTTTGCTGTCTACTGTAGTGCTCACTGCTTTTGGAATATGGAACTTTTTTGCTTACTGCCTGATACACTGAACAAAATTTGGTCAGTTAGCAAGTGAAAAAGTTCAACATCCTACCAACAGTGGACACAACAGCAGACAAGACAACTACATGTGTATCAGGACTCATGAATGCGATTGTACACAGTTCTCATATTCCGTGGATGAGATTACTTTTAGTACAGCTAAACACATACACAAATATATTTACAAGTCCAAGATACTCCATGAAAAAGATTGGCAAATGACTGTGCAGTACTATGAGTAAGTGCAAAAAGGGGACTACAAAAATAAAGGAGGGGGGAGAAGGGGGGGGACATGCAATGGACTTACTGTGCTAGATATACAGGTTGGACTTACTGTAAATAATTCTTACACCTTAACTCGGCCCACAATTTTATCCTGCAGCTTTATTTCACACAGCTCAGTGGCAGAAAAATGCAATACAAGTACGGTACTATGGCTGTACATACTTTTCACAGGTCTTCTTCATGACAGCATCATATTATAGTATTAATCTATTGTTAAAATTCAGCATTCAAGGTAGAGAGATGGCAATTTTAGGCCAAGTTTGAGTAAAATGAATATAGCCACCCACCTGCTTGGTCTGGAAGGTGCATTCTCTCAGGTCATCCAGATAATCGACACAGCGGGCACGTCCACGCTGTACCCCATATGCCTCCAGGCACTCCATGGCACGCATCTCAAACTCGGCACACGACTTCCCCGACTGGTGGGTGAGGATGCCTCCAGTCATGTCAGTCAGTGGATTGCGAAACGCGGGGGCGATGTGTGTGGCCATGGCTGTGAGGGGACATAGGGCAGTCAGTCCTTCTGGTCTAATGGTAACCAGTGTTCTATAATAAACTGCAGACTTCGACATAGGCTGGTTTCCTACCCTGCAGTGTTCTGGACTACGGTAGTCTAGCTTCGTGCTCCTGCACCCTAAAATGGGTACCACTAATAGGGGACTGGCCCTCGCTGTTACCCAGTGGTTTACAAGAATGCTCAGACTGGAGTTACTATCCTACCAACACATACGGGTTTCATCCTAGAAAGGAGACTGGAGGTTTGTCAATCCTTTGATGCTGTCTGGGAACTAGTCTGATCATCAGCCCTTACAGGTACAGGACTTTGGTATCCCAGCCTCAGCCCGCTAAACCTTCAATGGGCTAATATGGGACTGGCCATTACCATTTACCACCCTCACAGTCTATGGTGCACTTATTTTAACCTGAAAGATCCCTAAACCCTTTCAGTTCAGTTGACAGTTGAGTGAACAGCAATGAGACCAACAGGTTGATATGACTAGTAACCAAGGAGACTCATTCATACAACTGCGGTATGCTTCACTAAATTTCATGTGTACATAGCAGTCCTCAGATTTTACCCAGGTACATAATACCACTTGCTAAGAAACATTAAAGTTCTCAAAGTCAAAGATGAACTGTTCCATCTTGGGTTCAGTAGACAGAAGTAAATGCAGTAGCTTACAATGAAAGCCAACACTACGACAGTTGCAAACAGTGCACTTGCTTTCTCCACTATAACCAAGTAAAATTTATACTTCGTTACAAGGTAAATTCATACGTTTATGTTTGTTAACTGAGGCACATACGTTCCCACTACAAAGGAATCTCCCCAGGACATAGATAATGGGAATCAGCTGAGCAGATAATGATGCAACACCTGATATGATGACCTGTGCAGTGTTTAATTGTGGGCCTTTTCCAGTCACCAGCGTCAACTGATATTTCATTTACAGCCATATACATAATCCCCGTGGCAATATGGTTCAATCTAGGCTTCTCATTTACGGAAAATGGCTAAATCCTACCGAAATGCTTTGAAATTCCCTGCAGCCGGAGTTGGTCGTCAACACCTGAACTTGCTTGGCCAGCCCAAAGGTGGCGTAAAGATCGCTGCTCAGAGTTGCCACAGTCAGTTCTCAAACCCCTAAACGTACTCAAAAAATTGCTAAGCTTGCTTTTACTGTATAATCACTGAGAAAACAGATCTGTATAGAAGCTTTAGATTGTAGTGTATTTTTTTTCCCCTAGGTGCAAATTTTTTTTTTGTCAAGTGCAAGTGAATGCTTCGATCTAGCGGAAATTGTTAACAGGTTAGAATCTATAGAGTTCTCCGTCCTCCCGCCAAAGCCTTTAAAGTTATCCCCATTCCTTAACCACCTGCTTTTCCGATATTGTTGCACAACGTTACTCTGAAAGTAATGAAGGATATGACATAAGCTAGCTTGTCATTTTAGGAAGTTGGTCCCAAAAAATCATCTTGTTTTTCTGTTGCATACTGCAGTTACTTGCTAATATGTTTCGAAATGTAACTTCATCTGGAGTTCAGGCGATTCTCTGGCATAGATGACTGTATCAACACAAGGTATATTACAAAATATTTGTAGAGAGGCGAAATGTTCATTAGTCAAAAATAAACACGTCATAAATGTCATTTTAAACATTATAGCTACCACAGATAGCGCGAGAAGCTCTTCGACTGAAACAGAATGAGAATTTGTTCAGCTTTACGAAGGATGATCTCTCGAGTTCTGGGAAAATTTCTAAATGTGAGTATACAGTTTCATCCAAACATGGCACCATAGAAAACTGTTATTTATTTGGATATCTATGCCAGACTGAAGTTAGTACATCATTATAACCCGATGTGTTTTATGAGTGGAAGGAACAGATAAGGTGTTGGAATTTTTTCGAGAGACCAAGGTTCTAGAAAGCATTACATTCATTACGTGTATATATATATACGCATACAACTAATTGTCATTTTCTAAGAAACTTGTTAAGAGAAGCGAGGGGTTTGGTGGTGCTTTGCTAACAGCTCCGAATCTTGGACGCTCTTTTCCTAGCGTCGTGAGACCCGTGGCGTTAGTGTGGCATTAATATTGTGATGCATTCTGTGAATGGAGTATCGAAACTGTTAGCCTTATCAAAAATTGTGTCTCGTTCATTCATGTCATCCTGGCAAAGTAATGGAACGGTGAGTGTTATGTATTGGTTCAGTTTTCCGGCTGTATTGTTACGTTGACTAATTGACGATAACTTCGCAACATGATGGAATGGTTCGTGGTATGTTTTGATGCCGTTCCCAGGGTGTTACATTTAATACACGAGTCTTACACTATGATTGCGTGTCTTCCTAGTCAGTATGCTTCAGCACTGCTGTGTATTATATTCCGCCATGGAATACTGTGGGTCGTTTACATTTTTGTAACTGTGTACGCAATCCTCACAAGGGTGTTATGTTATTGAGAAACTGGGAGAATCTGAGGCGAAACCGACTTAGAAATTATAAAATAATGTTCTTTTAAATAGTCTTACATATTTTAATTAGTACACACATGCATGTTCTTATATGACGTTTATAATGTGTTTGTGAAAAACAACCTAACCTAACCTGCCAAACCTAACCTAACCTCATATGATTGCGCCTACAATAATTTGTCGTTCAATATGCTGGGCCGCACTGACGCGTGACTGTGATATTGGTAAATGTGTTATCATCTAAACATGGTATGCCTAAATGTAAAAAAAATAATAATAATGTAAACTACATGCACAATCGAGAGGAAGGTAAAAGAAGGAATACCTTTGCATATACCGGTATAGTGAGAGAAAGAGAGCCGGTTCATCTCGGATTCTCCCAGCTTCTCTATAACGTACTATCGTCCCCACCATAGTAAGCTTCATTTGGGACGCATACTCCTCATTTAGGATTCCATGGCAACCGTTCTAATCATACCTGTGTTGATGGTTCATGCGCTTGCCAACATGGTAAGGTTCACTGGGGAGGTATGGCTATTATAACAGTAAAAAAATCCCAAGTATCGGTTCTAATAATGATAATGGTTCCAGCGCTCGGCAGCAGCATTGCCAAAGATCGCTGTGAAAGCAGAAACATACTGTATAAGTGATTTTTTTTTTTTTTTAATAGCATATGGACAAAACGCAGCGACTGAGGAAGTGGCCTGATATGTCACTGTGAGTAGAACTTTGCATAGGGTGTACTGCTTAAAGTCAGTCCAATTTACGTGAGTTGCATTTACCTATATGTACTTGCATTTAATTGTATGGACTTCCATTTATACTGTATACTTGTATGTACTTGCGTATTTACATACATTTACTTGTATGTATTTGCATTTACGTGTATTTTTTGTGTCTGACTCTGGGCATAGGCTTCAAAGCCCGCAACCAAGGCTCAGAAGTCCTCCTACGTCCATACACATCCATTTACCTGCATTTTCCTGTATTTACGCGCATTTACTTGTATTTACATACTTGTATGTATTTGCATTTATTTGTATTCACCAGCATTTTCCTGTATTTACATGCATTGACTTGTATTTACTAGCATTTACTTGTGTACTTAATCCTTTCAGTATGATGGTTCATTTTTCATGTTACAAGTACTGCTGCCAGACGATTTTACTAAACTTCAGAGGGGCATTTTCGATCTGGAAGGATAAGATACAACTTTATCTTAATTTCAGCACAATAATCCGCCTCTGTGGTAAAAAAGAAAAAAAAAATCCGCACTACCAGTCAATTATAAGGAGCATGTTATGATGTGGGATTGGCATACACATAATAGGTTATTTAAGTTCGTTTCACACAAGCACACACACCTATAGAAAAAGAAGACTCCATTGCACACACACACACACACACACAGTCTAACAAGCACACACCTGTAGAAAAAGAGCCCACTACACACACACACACACACACACACACA